>JBBPBR010000005.1:54899568-54916217 GCA_037974775.1 Cicer pinnatifidum | reverse complement strand
ATGTGGTGATATAGCTCTACATGTGATTATAAAATCCTATAACATATCATCCTCAATCAATAATTAATATCAATACAATTTTGTCATTTTAATAATTTATAACAAGTGTCAAAATTGATACTTTCAGACGTTTCAAACTTTTAAAATTTTTTGAAGTTTCAAAGTTTTGAAATAAAGATTATATATTGAAAATTCAGAAAAGTTTCTAAAGTTTCTAAATTTTTTAAATCTGAAAAGCTTTTAAAGTTTTCAAATATAGAAAATTTTAGATTGCTCGAAACTTTCGAAAATCTAAAAAATTTCAATTCGAAACTCTCAAAAAATTTATTTCGAATGTATGAAAAATTTGAATACCACTTACTTTTTTATTATTTTGAAAATTTGAAAATATTCAAAAAATTATAATAAATTTTTAAAGTTTTAAAAGAAGGGTGAACAAATAAGTGGAAATAAATTTAAAAATTTTATAAAATATTAAAAAGATAAAATTATATTTTACGTTGATTTAGGTGACAGATTTTGGCATGAAAGTGCAAGTTAGAATACTCAAAAGAGATTGAAGAAGCAATCCTAACCAACGAAATAGTAAAAATTCTTAAACGGCAAGTCGTGTTTGGACAATGGCTTTCTCCATCCAAATTGACACGGCACTATTGATAACTGGTTAATCTTTTCTTTACAAAACTTTATACAACATTAAATGAATTACATCCACATGCATGGACCACATCTTGTAGATGCATATCATCCAAGCATTAGCAACATTGTCACTTGTGATATTGTTTGATTCATAAAGTATCTTTAATATTCCACAAATATTTGATAACAAAATTTTATAGACAAGAAAATGAGAGAGAAAAAATGAACAATTCAATTCAAAAGTGCTCTAAGATATAGGACGTACGAGGAATTTCCATTGCCCACGTAAATATACAGATGAATAAAATGCGATCACACTAGAATAACACGGCACCTTCGTGACACGACATTCATTTTTATTATTTTATCATTATAGAGTCTAAAGCAAAAACTTTGAAAGATTAAAAAAAAAAAAAAAAAAAAAAAAAAACAAAGACTCTCTTTCTTTTTTCTATCATATTCTAATTAAATAAAATATAAGTAAAAATTATTCTTAAAAAATTGATGAATTTTAGGTTAAAATTTTAAATAGATACATCAATTTTATTTATATTTCTTTTAAGAAGTATTTTGTATGAAATGGTTAAATGCAACCGTTATTTTAAGATCAAGACTCTTCTTAATCTTTAAATAATTGACTCATTTATAAAAAAAATATTTGTTTCAAAATGAACCACTATTTTAATGTTCAATATATTTTTTAATTGTGTTATTTAATTATACTACTTATATCATTTATAATGTAATGTATTTCACTATATATTTATTATATGATAATGTATGACTATCTAACAAAAGTAATTTGAAAGAAGTGATATTCTATCTCTTTTATTTATCCAATTTTTTAATGTGTGTGAAATAAAATGGTTGTTATATTTTAAATTAAAATGTAATTAAAATATTGTGATGCATTTCAATTTTTCCATCCATCGACGCAAAGAAAATTCAACCGAATCAATCGAAGCAAGAAACAAACATTCACAATTTTATACTAATATTGTATTTGAAATCATAATTCTAAATTACGTAGGAGTGTACTTTTTTAGGGAAGAAGAATGAAATATTTAGGAGAAGAAGAATGAAATATTTGGGAGAAGAAGAATGAAACATTTGGATTAACTTTAGGTTTTTTTTAGAGAAGAAGAATGAAACAATTGGATCAATTTTAGGTTAAAAAATGTTATAATTTAATTATATTGGGATTATTTTTAGGTTAAAAAAATTATATTTTAATTATATTTAGGTTTAAGGGTGTTATAGTTTTTGTAACGGAAGTTTGATGGAATGACTATTTTAAAATGAAACTATATTTGCAGGATGTGAATTAAACAAAATAATCTTACGAGGATGAAAAAAAAAATATTATAATTGTAAGAACTAAGGACATATTTAAACCTATAAAAATTATAGAGAGTGATTATAGTTTAGAGATAAAGTTGGTTTTTTTGGTTTATCATTGGTTTCTTTCATCAAGTTCATCTTATTCAAAGTGTGTCGGACCATATTCAAAGTGTGTCGGACCATAAGCACGAACAAATTATATTTTCTCTTATTTATGGTTGAAGAGTTATCTTGTCCTCACTACTTCATTCTTCTCAATTTTTTTTAGGAGTTACCTTGTCCTCACTATTTTTCAAATTTATTTATTATTTTTTATAGCTACATTATGCCAAAAAAATATTGCTTGAATGACCTATTGGTGTGATCTAGAAACAAACTTGAAGCCATGTTCCCATATGCTATTGGGTTAGTACTTATTGTCAAACGGCTACCAAAACAAATTTGTTGTGCTATTTGACATTGTAATTTTTTTGCTAAAGTGAAATGTAGTACTTGTTTATATATAGTTTAACTAAAACCCTAAAGCAATAAAATAATTGAAAAATGTTATTTTGTGGTTTAAGAATTCAAAAGTGTCCAATGGACCCTTAGTTAAAGAAAAATAAATGATTTATATTCAAAATAAAATATGTTGTCCAAATTAAAATAAAACTGAAAGACAAAAATAAAAAAAGGAAAATAGAAGATGAGTTAAATTAAATGGAGAAAGAAAATGATCTAAGCATAAACTTTGACTCAATTTATGAAGTCGTCAAAAAGGTTACACAATCTCACATTTATCATTGATACTTGGGTGAGAATTGAGAAGTCATGAAGGATTTAATATTGTGTAAGCGAAAAAAAAATTGTATATGAAGTGTGTTCTTCATCAAAATTTAAGAACGAATCGAAAGAATGATTCTTGAGAAAACATAAGATATGATTTTTTGCTATCAATTAATATGAATATACAAAGTTAGAAATGGAGGAACACTGAAAGTTGATTGAAGTGACAAGATAATACAATTATTTTCATAAGGAATTTTGGTAGTAAAATTATTTTTATGAGTAGCTTTTGTGTGTGGATTGTCAACATATATATATATATATGATGATGTGTTAGATGCAAAAGCTAAATTAAGAAATAAAATGTGTGAGATAAATTGTAGAAACATACGAAGGATACCACATAAGAATATAAGTATTGTGCAACAAATGTTATGATGTGGCACATAAGTGTATGATATGTCATTCAATAGAGTTGGAGACTTGTTTTAATATATTATAATAGATTTATTAAATATATTAATATTTATTGTTGATTTTGGCGTTCAACCACTTGTTCTTGGGTCAAACATTTGTTCCCAAGTTTCAATTCTCAAGATTTTTGAATTGGTCAATCTTATAGCGTGAAAAGAAAATAATCTTAAAAACATTTCAAAATAACATGATAAGCATTTATATTTTTTATTTGTATAACTTGTTTAATAATAATAATGTGCGTGTTTCAATTGTTTTTTATTTTGGAAAATATTGGAGTTAACACTAACAAATAAAGAACTTGATTTTGACATGGTGAATGAAGCATTGCATGAACAAGAAAATAAGACTATGCGTTACGTTTATTATCAATAATTGGTGGCAGAAAATATGCTCAACGATTGGTGGTGGAGAATACACAGTCCTAAGAGAAGATTTCAATTTTTGATGGTGATGTAAAATAGTTGAAAGGAGAATTGTGTAAACGTCAGCCAATGCATGAATTCGATCAAGAGTTTGTGGGAGGTTCTCCAGCAAGAGCTTGCCATAGATTTTCATCAACTTCATATGTTGATTTTGACGTTATGTATATTGAATCTTTTTTATCGATCAAATATTTATGTAATTGAATTTGTTAATAACATACTATTAAAATTTTATTTATAGGTGATGTGACAACTAGTACCCATTTTGAAAATATTGGGGATGAAGTCGCATAAAATATCATTGGTAAGTCATAAATTATATTTATTATGTTGTTGTATTTTTGTTATGATATAATTTTAATACATTGGTCAACACGTGAGCTTAATGTGAACAATTCAACAAAATCAATATCAAATATAATTATGAGAATGAAAGATAAACTAAATAAACGAATTAAAAGTAGAGTCAATATGTCTATGATCCTTAATGTAAAGTAGAAGAAAAAAAAAAGTAAGTATGTTGTTGGTACGTTTTGAACTTGGGGGAACTTCTATATAAAGATGTAGTTAATGGCGTTGGAATCTCATGTTTGACCTCTTTTTTTTATGAACAAATATATGTATGTTAAAAATTAATACATATTAGATGTTGATTTTTATGAACAAATATGTTAATTTTAATTTTCAAATTTTTCAATTTGAATTCTCTAATTAATTTTTGCACTACAATAACTATGTATTTTAAGCTATAAAGAATGTTTATTTGTTGTGATAAAAATAAACAATTTTCTAGTTTAAATTCATTAACTAAGTTGTACACGATACTAATCATATTTTCAAACAATTAACAATATTTATATTTTGTATAATAAGAATGAACACGTTTTTTAGTTTGAATCCATTAACCAAGTTGTGCACATCATTAATCTTGTTTTTTTAAGTCACTTACCAGGTTTGTATCTTATGTGATAAGAATGATCAAATTTTTTAGTTTGAATTTATTATCAAATTGTACACAATATTAACCATGTTTATATTTTGTGTGATAAGAATACTTTTTTTTTCCAGTTTGAATACATTAATCAAGTTGTGCACGACATTAGTTATGTTTTTTTAGCTATTAATCAAGTTTACAACTTGTGTGATAATAATTACCAAGTTTTTCATTTTGAATCTATTAACAAAGTTTTAGATGACATTAATCATGTTGTTTTAAAAGTCAAATTTATTTGTTGTGAAAAGAATCACCAAATTTTTCAGTTTGAATTCATTAACCAAGTAACCAAGATGTGCACGACATTAATCAAGTTGTTTTTAATCATTAACTAGATATTATCGTCATAAAAAAATATGTTTATATTTATACATTCACACATCATTATGCGCACATAAGAGTGATAAAAAGCGTGAATATAAATTATTTTTTATAAATGTGATTTTTTTGGAGATAAAAGCGTGTTAAAAAAGAGTGAAAAAAAGTTTTTATTATTGTGCTTGACAAGAGAGTGATCTTGCTCCTACGTATCCCCTGATGCGATGGAGAAATCAAAGCTACATCGTTCTTTGTAGAAAATGTGGATGCGTTGATTGCTTTTAAATAAATTGTATTTTGTTATTTAAAAAAGGTTAATTTTGACAAACATAAAAAAAAATTTTGCTTGATTTGAATAATTATTTTAAAGTATGAGTTTTAAGACGATCGAGTTGTACAATTCGTGTCTCAAAACTCAATGAGTAAAAAAAAAAAGATGTCACATCTAATTTAATACTCTTAAGAATATTTTATTATTTTACGATTTTAAATATTAAATTTTAAAGCTGAAAAAATAGTACAACTTATATTAATGACTCAAAGATTAAAAAGATGTCACATCTAATTAATTTTTAATAAAAAAAATAAAAATAAAAATAATTATTTTTCATAAGAATTGATATTTATTAGGAATTGATTAAATTCAATATATATTTTATTAAAATAAAAGGAATGGATTAGGATAAAAAAAGTATTGGACCTACACAGGAAAAAAGAAAATAAAAACAACAAATGAACTTAGAAATACACATGGCCCTATCTCTTCTCAATAACAAAACCCTAATTTGTAAAACAGACCAAAGACAAATAGAAAAATCAAGGATGAGCGGTGCTTGAAGAAAATTCAGAAGAAAGAAAACAAGGGACCGACCAAACCAATGTTTGAACTTTTAATCCTATAACTTTCATTTTTTTTTCATTTCATAACTCAATTTATATATTACATTTGTATAATGATTAGAAAAAAAAATACTTTAATCCTTCTTCTGTTTCTTTCGATAATGATGATAAAATTCAATCTTATCTATTTTAGTGTTTTTTTTAACAAATTTCTCTCCCAACATAAAGAAACTCTCTTCTCTGTTTCCAAATTTTGAACTCTCCCTTCTATTTCTTTTTGTTTGTTTCAAAATTTCAAACTTTATTTATAGGCTAAAGTAAATTAAAGTGGTGAAATTTTCTGTTTAGATTTTACATACCCATTTCTGCCCAATAAAGAATTCGGATTAGACAGGTAACGGGTAACGGATTAGGCGAGTGGGTTCATTTGGGTTTATCTTTTTTTGTTGTTGTCATTTTTGGTTTTTTGGCCCAATAACTTTTTTTTTGTCCATTTATTTTTTGGCAATTTTTTAATTAAAAAGTCATTTCATCTGTTTTTATTTTTTATTTTTTATTTTCCAAAATTCTATTTATTTAACTATTCTAATTTTTTGTTTAAAATTGAGCAATTTTTTCTCAATTTCTTTTTATAATGAGCATTCTAGAACTCTAATTTTTAGATGTTATAGATAAAAATAACCATTAAAGCATCATGTTTATAAATCTCAACATTGATATATATTCCACCAATTTATAATTGAATTGCAAACATATTTATAATTATAACCATTAAAATGTAAACTTAAAATGTTTAAAAAATCTAAAGATCTTAAACTAAATGTCCAATGTCCTTATAAAAAATCAATACAAATAACATCAATGTCCACCGTTGTCATCTTTGTTGACCAATCTAAAAAATTGAACAAAAATCAATTAGTAATAACTAATTAGAGTACAAAATAACTAACTATGCAACAAACATAATATAGCTATTTTACTATTCTCTTTCAAATTCAATGGATGACTACAAAACAACATCAGTCCAATGCCAGCAAAACTTCAAAGCAGTAGTTAGAAATCATATTCATAACTATTAATTATCTTTACAACTGCAAAAATTAAAGTCATTGAAAAAAATGTAATACAAGACTTAAAATGGAAAAATGTAATACAAAGGTTAAAATGGAAAAATGTAATACAAGGCTTAAAATGGAAAAAATGTAGTACCTTTATTTTCTTTTAACAATGCTTATAAAACAGTAAATCTGCAAAACAACCACACTCATTAACATGTAAAAAGCACACAAAAACATATAATATAAAACCAATAAGCAAAAAAAATGAAATAAAAAAATAAAGAAGTTAGTCATTCCAATTAAAATGGGTAAATCTATCAAATAACAACAATGAATATATTAAGATTTAATTTTACCTCTCAATTATGTGAAAAGCACACAAATATATGGAAAACACAGACATATCCATGGAAAACGTTAAGCAAATCCAAATGAAGACTCCTCCAACTCGAGTCCGAGGAAGAAGAAGAAGGAAGAAATTAAGGAACCACTCAACAACATGTAAAACAAAATAGTATACTTAAAAAATTTGTTATCATGATGAAGATTGAAGATAGCAACATTAAGAACATAAACAAAAAGTTAAAAAGTAAGGATTAATGTGGAAAATTGAACATAGCGGATTCTTTGCCTAAACAGTAATAAAACAAACCACAACCAACTCACCTAACATATTCATAAGAACAAAAACAAACAATTTAAGATGAGGACAAACAATTAGTAGGACAAATAACAGAGTTAAGAATAGGACAAACTGCATGTTAAGGTGAGGCAGATTACTACATAATAACACATTATAGTTAAGAAAATTGAAAACAGTATTTAATTAGCTATAGGAAATATCAATCAAACTCCAATAATACAAGAACATTCCTGTTTGATGATGATTCATAGGGATGTTCAAACATTTTGACAGAATGTAAAATAATCATAAGCTGCTATGCAAAAATAGAAAATCAATCACATAAAGATGAAGAAAAAAAAGAGTTGAAAACCTAACCCTAATCATGCAAAAATAAAAATTAATTCAAAATTCTAATATATAAAACAACATGCAAAAACAAAAAAATCAAACTCTAGAAAATCCAAAAACAGAAACAATAGTTAAATCAAAACCTAATCATAATAAAAAGAAATAAAAACCCTAACACAATGCAAAATAGATTAGAAACAGATTAACATGTTTAAAAAAACATAGATGAATAATGCTATTTTTAAACACGAGATTGAAAATGATAACAAAGAGGAAAGTGTTTAGAACAACAAAGACGAAACTAACAATAAAAAACAAAACTAAGACGAAAATAACATAAACGAAACTAGCAAAGACGAAACTAACAGATTTAAAACATCAAAGACGGAAAAAGATAGTTTTGAAAAACGAGATTAAAAAGTTTGGAACGAAAAAGGTTAGAGAGTTGATAAATAAGAGATAGAGTGATAACCTGGAGTGGATGTGGCCGCCACTGACCGTCGTTGGCCGCCGTTGAGGCTTGAAGGAATTAGGGTTTGCTGGTGTGAAGAACTAGGGTTCGTGGGAGGATGATGATGAGAGAATGAAATTAGGTTGTGGGTGACTGGGTGGGATTGTGAGACTGATTGAAATTAGGGTTAGGGTTGAGTTATAATAGTGGGCTAAATTAAATTGGATTTAGTAGACCCAGTCCAACACTTATCGGGCGGGTCGGTCACCGCCGGTCCAAAATCCATGACCTGAACCCACCCGAGTCTACCCTATTGAACCCTTCAATTCTACCGTGTGACCTGTTGGGTCTGATCCAACTGGCCCAATTTACCTCACCCGTTGCGGGTTGGGCGGTATAAAGCGGGTCCATCTCGTTTGTCCAGCCCTAGGCATGGATGGGTGTTTTGGCTGTATTGGTGTATTGGCATGCCAAATAAGAATTGTTGTAATTCAAATTTCTTATTTTTTTTCTATATATTATTTTATTTTTTTGTAAAATAATGGTTTTTTTAGATTTTTGATAATAACAGTAAAATATTTATTAAATATATTATTATTATTATTATTATTAAAATAATTTTTAATTATTCTGACAAAATTGAGGTACTACAAGTTAGAACAACACTATCGAACATCACACCATCATTCTCAACAAATGCAAAATATGAATGACATCTTATCATAAAGTTATGTTAAATTGTGACAAAAGATCCAATAATGATATATTATTTCCAACTTGAACAACAACATATAAAATTATAAAATACAACATACATAAATTTGATAAACAATATAATAATTCACCGACAACTACATATGATGTCCTCAATCAATATATATGTTATTCTCAACAAGTACATAACCTATCATCATAAATTCAATAAACAATCACGCTCTTGGCATTTTCAATAGATGACTTCAATCTTATTGCGATAAAAAATATGAACCAATGTGTTACTTTCGATAGCTTCAATAGATGACTATATGCATATGTTACTTTTATTTTGATTTCTTAATATTTCAATATTGTCCTCCTACACATTTCAATAAACAAAAAAGTCATATTTTAATATAATATGTACATGATGGATACATCATTTTGGTCAAAAATAAAAACTTATAATGGTAGTCTTTCTACCATCATTACTTGATTTCCTTTCTTGACCTCTTTACAATTTTTTCAACTACAAGTATTTTTTTTCTTTTTGATGGGGGACAACTATTACACTTGACCCACATAGACCTATCCTAGTACACAACGAAACTATGATTTGAATAACCATACAAATGAATTTGTGTCTTCTCGTAACAACAACCCATATCCAAGTAATGTTGATTGACCAAGATGGACCCCAAAAATAGAACAAAAGACATATCATACTTATTATTCAAATATGATGTGTCAACCCAAAGTATTCATAAACATCTCTACTTTTTGCACCAATCCAATGTTGGGTATTGGGCTCCCTTCCAATGTGGAGAAAAGCTCAAATATTGTAGTCCATATGTTTCACTTATTTAAATGGAGAGTGATCTAATTAGGGTTACAATAGAAAGACTATTTTGATAGAAAATACAACCACCAAAAGAGAAAAGAGAGGAGTAATCATATTCCCGATTTTGTTAAATCAGTCTCAAAAAAACATCAATTGGGCCTTCCTTAACCGTTGAATTGAACTGATTTTTGGAAAGAAGGTTTGCAACATTCAGATTTTCAATTTCAAAGGTCGGATTGGCGAAAAGACGTTCAGAGAAGGAGAAACTGTGCTCGCACAACAGCAGGTTTTTTTTTTGTGTTTTTCTCCTTCTTGTTTTTCATTTGTAGGCTTTATTGCTTTATTGTTTTGGTTGATTGTAGGCATACTATGTGCATCATTTTGAGACTCTCTTGTATCCTTATTTGATTATAGTGGAGCTATTTCTTTGGTCTCGACGACCCGTGGTTTTTACCCTTGCATTGAGGGGTTTTCAACGTTAAAATATCGGAGTTCATTACGTCCTTTATTTTGATTAATTTGCTGTAATATATTTGTTGTTGCTCCTCACGGGTTCTTGTAAGTTAAGGGAATTTTATATTCGATGCGTATTACTTGTTATTTGTGTTTTTTGTGTTTATTCCCCATCAGAGTGGCATCAGAGCTCTTGGTTGAAGGGCTACTTGAATTGGTTGAAGGATGGATGCAAATATGAGTATAAAGATGGTATGCTTGAATGGTACTAATTACCATTTGTGGAAGGGCAAGATGAAAGATTTTTTATTTGTGAAGAAAATGCATCTTCCTATTTTGTTTAAAAAGTCAGTTGATAAATCTACGGAAGAATGAGATTTTGAACATCAACAGGTATGTGGTTTTGTTAGGCAATATGTAGAAGATAGTGTTTATATTCATATTGCTGATGAGACAGATACAAAAATTATGTGGGGTAAGATAGAAACTTTGTTTGCCTCTAAATTAGGGAATAATAAATTATTCTTACTAAATAGTTTCATAAGTTTGAAGTATAAGGAGGGAACATCTATTTCGGACCACTTGAGTGAATTTCAGGGGCTCCTTGATCAAATGTTTGGAATGGATATCAAGTTTTATGATGAACTATTGGGACTATTTTTACTATTATCTTTACCAGAGTCTTGGGAGACATTTCGGGTTTCTATAACGAGTTCAACTTCTAATGGTGTTGTTTCTTTAGAAACGGCTAAGGGTGGTGTTTTGAATGAGGAGATGAGAAGGAATGCACATGGTTCTTCATATCAATTTGAAGTTCTTGTCACTGAAAATAGGGGAGAAGTTAGAAAAAGAACCGAAGGGTGGTAGAGAAAACAACAGAAGCAAGTCCAAGTCTAGATACAAAAATGTGGAGTGTCATTATTGTCATAGAACAGGGCACATACAAAAGAATTGTTTTCTGTGGAAAAAGGAGAACAAAGGCAAGAACGGTAAGCAGAAACAAAGGAGTCGTGAAGATGATAATGGTGATGACTGTGTTAATACTACTACTAGTAATGATCTTGTTATTCTCCGTGGCTATGGGTCAATTAATCTTGTATTTGATGAGAGCATGTGGATAATTGATAGTGGTGCTACACTACATGTTACACTGAGGAAGGAGTTCTTCACATCTTATACTTCAGGTGACTTTGGAGTTTTGAAGATGGGTAATGATGGTGTATCTAAGGTAATTGTTGTTGGTGATGTATGCTTGCAAACCTACATGGGAATGCAATTGTTGCTTAAAGGAGTCAAACATGCTCCAGATGTTTGCTTCAATTTGATCTCTGTGCATATGTTTGATGAAAGTGGTTTTGATAATCATTTAGCTTCTGATAAGTGGAAACTCAATAAAAGTAACTTGGTGTTGACTAGAGGGGAGAAAATTGGTAAACTGTATTAGACAAAAGTTTTGGTTGCAAAAGACAATGTGAATGTCGTGGATATGGAATCATCTTTGTGGCACTGAAGGCTTAGCCATATTAGTGAAAAGGGGTTAAATTGCTTAGCTAGAAAGGATGTGTTTCCAGGATTGAAGAATGTAGATTTGGAGAAATATTCTCACTGCATGATTAGTAAACAAACTAGAATATCCTTCAAAAGGCATCCTCCCTCTAGAAAGTCAGAGTTGCTTCAGTTGGTGCATTCTGACGTCTGTGGCCCTTTAAAGGTAAAATCTTTTAGTGGTGCACTTTATTTTGTTACTTTTATTGATGATTATTCTAGGAAACTACGGGGTTATGTTCTAAAGACAAAAGACCAAGTGTTGGAGAAATTCAAACAATTTCATGCTTTAGTTGAGAGGCAGATATGCATGAAGCTGAAACGTGTTCGTACTGACAACGGTGGTGAGTATTGTGGACTCTTTGATGTCTATTGCAAACAGCAGTGTATAGCACATGAAAAGACTCCTCCTAAAACTCCTCAGCTGAATGGTTTAGCAGAGAGGATGAATCGAACACTTGTTGAGAGAGTGAGGTGTATGCTCTCTGAAGCTAAGTTGCCTAAACATTATTTGGGTGAGGCATTGTACACGGAGGTACATGTTATTAATCTTACTCCAACTGTCGCTTTGAATAGTGAGGTGCCAAACAAGGTATGGTTTGGCAAGAATGTCAAGTATGATCAATTGAGAGTCTTTGGTTGCAAGACTTTTGTGCATGTTTGGAAGGATGAAAGATCCAAGTTGGATGCAAAATCAAAGTAGTGTATCTTCATTGGTTATGGTGAGGATGAACTTGGCTACAAATTGTATGATCCTATAAACAAAAAGGTTATCAGAAGTCGTGATGTAGTGTTCATGGAAGACCAAACTATTGAAGACATTAATAAGGTGGAGAAGACTACACCTGAGAGAAATTACGTCTTAGTTGATGGTGATCCAGTTCGGTCACCTGTTCCTGATTTGGATACTAATGATGGTAATGTTGAGAATGATGAGCCACATGATTGTGTTGATGATCATCAACTTAAAGATGAGGTAAATATTCCAACTAGTGAAGATCATGAGTTGCCACACAATGAGAATCTTAGTGATGCTTCTAAATCATCTCTAATCCAACTCAGGAAGTCTAAGAGGCAGAGACAACCATCTACAAGGTATGGTTCTTACGAGTATGTGAATTTGACTGATGAAGGGGAACCTGAGTGTTTTCAAGAGGCCACGGGGAGTGAAGAAAGTCTAAAAGTGGTTGGATGCAATGCATGATGAGATGAAATCCTTGCATGATAATCACACTTATGATCTGATGAAATTGCCAAAAGGCAAAAGGGCTTTGGAAAATAGGTGGATCTATAGAGTGAAAATTGAGAGTAAATAGATGTAAAAATCATATTAGTGGTGAAAGGTTTCCGTCAAAGAAAGGTTTCCGTCAATATAGATTAGTGGATCTATAGATGTAAATTGAGAGTATAAAGCCAGATTAGTGGTGAAAGGTTTCCGTCAAAGAAAGGGTGTTGATTTTAATGAGATTTTCTCAAATATGGTAAAAATATCATCAATTAGAACCGTGTTGAGTTTGGCAGCTACTTTTGACTTAGAGGTAAAGCAAATAGATGTAAAAACGGCTTTCCTTCATGGTGATTTGGAGGAAGAGATTTACATGAAGCAACTTGATGGTTTTCTTGTTAAAGGCAAGGAAGACTATGTGTGTAGACTAAGAAAGAGTCTATACGGTTTGAAGCAAGTTCCAAGGCAGTGGTACAAAAATTTTGAGTTTGTTATGTATGACCAAGGATACATGAAGACTACTTCTAACCATTGTGTATTTGTTAGAAAGTTTTCTAACGATGATTTCATTATCCTGTTATTAAATGTTGATGACATACTTATTGTTGGGAAAAACATTTCCAAGATTGACAGGTTAAAGAAGCAGTTGGGCGAGTCATTTGCCATGAAAGATATGGGAGCATCTAAACAGATTATTGGCATAACAATCATACGTGACAGAAATGAGGAGAAACTTTGGATGTCACAAGAATACTATATTGAGATAGTGTTACAAAGGTTTCAGATGGAAAACTTCAAGGTTGTAAGTGCTCCTCTTGCTGCTCACTTTAAGTTGAGTTTTAAACAAAGTTCTTTTTGTGAAGATGAGAAAAGAGACATGGAACGAATTCCTTATGCTTTTGATGTAGGTAGTTTGATGTATACAATGGTGTGTACAAGACTAGATATTGCGTATGTTGTTGGCACAGTCAGTAGGTTTTTGTCAAATCCAGGTAGAGAGCATTGGAATGCTGTAAAATGGATTTTGAGGTATCTTTGTGGTACTACATGTATGAGGTTTTGTTTTGGAGGTGACAAACATATTTTGGTGGGGTACTCCGACTCATATATGGTTGGAGATATTGACTCGAGAAAGTCAACTTCAAGCTATATAATTAAATTTGCAGATAGAGTTGTGGCTTGGCAGTCTAGATTACAGAAATGTGTAGTATTGTCTACAATTGAGGTAGAGTTTGTTGTCATTACTGAAGCATGCAAAGAGTTGATTTGGTTGAAGAAATTCTTGAAGGAGCTTGGGTTTATTCAGGACAAATATGTATTATTTGTCGATAGCCAAAATGTTATTTATCTTGGTAAGAATTCGATGTTTCATAGCAGGTTCAAACACATTGATGTGAGGTATCATTGGATACATGATGTTTTGGAAGCTAAGCTGTTGGAATTGACTAAAGTTCATATTGATTATAATGGTTCCGATATGATGACTAAAGCATTACCAAAGTTGTGAGGGGGAGATATGTTGGATATTGGGTTCCCTTTCTATATGGAGAAAAGTCCAAATATTGTAGTCCATGTGTCTCACTTATTTAAATGGAGAGTGGTCTAATTAGGGTTACAAGAGAGAGACTATTTTGATAGGAAAGACAATCACCAAAAGAGAAAAGAGAGGAGTAACCCTATTCCATATTTTGTTAAATCAGTCTCATAAAAACACCAATTGCGCATTCGTTAACCGTTGAATTGAGCTTAGTTTTGGACAACAGGTTCAAAACATTCAGATCTTTGTTTTCAACGGTCGGATCAGTGAAACGACGTTCAGAAAGGGAGAAATTGTGCTCGCACAACAGCAGGTGTTTTGGTGATTTTCTCCTTCTTGTTTTTCATTTGTAGGCTTTATGGCTTTGTTGTTTTGGCTGGTTGTAGGCACACTTTGTGCATCATTTTGAGACTCTCTTGTATCCTTATTTGATTATAGTGGAGCTATTTCTTTGGTCTGGACGACTCGTGGTTTTTACCTTTGCATTGAGGGGTTTTCCACTTTAAAATATTGGAGTTCATTACGTTTTTTATTTTGATTAATTTGTTGTCATATATTTGTTGTTGCTCTTCACGGGTTCTTGCAAGTTAGGAGAATTTTATATCCGTTGCGTATTACTTGTTATTGTGTTTTTTGTGTTTATTCCCCATCATCCAAAACACATTCCTTATGTGAAAATCGTAATCCAAATCAATGTCATAGAAGAAATGTGAATTTTGTTCAGTCATTTGGTAGAAATAGCTTATCAAGACATTTTCATCACCTTTTTTTTCCCATTGCACGTCGTTCCTTGTTAACATAAATTCTTGCGTATCTTTCTCAAAATGGTACATTTTCATGTCCTCGAGCATCTTTAATAAGATATTGAAAAGTCATGTTGATCCTCACTTATGCATCATCATTGATTTGGATTATTCTATTCACATGCAAATTCATTTTTTTGTTAGCTTTGAATAATCTTGTCTTTGTAGGACTTGTCTTATGAGTATGATCATGCTTAAATATTGTAATGTACCACAATTCATCTTCATCCAACTTAATAATATGGCAAAACAATTATTTACCTTAGTTGGAAGTGTTTTTAACATACATGAAATTTTTGAAATTTTAGACCCTTCTCTTGAGCATGATAAAATTAAATAGCAGTGTTCTTCATTTTGCTTTTTCTTGAATATCTAATCTTCCACCCAAAACCCTTTCTCATAGCATACTCTTCATAAAATGATTTGACTTCATCTAAGCAAGAAAAACACATCATCGTTGCAGGCTCCCAACATGTGTCGTCGTCATCATCATCATCAAGGTTGTCAACTCGGATACCTTCATTCTCAACAGTACCACAATCCATGAAGTTTCAATTGATGGTGCAACTAACACACAAAAATTACAAAAATAACTCAATCTAGTCATTAATCACCGTATGCACTTTAGTAACTAACAACTAGCACACCATTAACCACATAATATGAAATCTGTTAGATCTACCAACAATTTAGATAATGATGAAACTTAACAATTCAAATATGGTTAAAATCATTGATTAACAAAAATGAAACTTAATATTTAGACATAAATAATTAACATGATTGATTAACAATTCACAGTATTAATATTTATACATAAATAATTCGTTAACCATCTATTGTACTTTATTAACCAATAATATTTATACAATTAACCATATACAAAAATGTATTAGACCTACCAATTTTGTTCTTCTAATAACTCCAAATAAATTTATTAAAAGTCAGGGAATAAAAACGTGTATGACTACCTTACAAAGATTCATAAAAACAAAGATCCAGACCTAAATAAAACAATGTAGTAAAGAAATAATCAAATTAAAATACATATAAATACAACCGAAATTTATCCCAAGACTAGTATCTAAAAAAATAACAACTTCTTAAAGTAAACAAGATAAGCAAATAACTCCATTAATAAATAAAAGACAAAATTTGAAACTCAACGTTGTGGAGAAATAAAAAAATAAGAAGTTACTTTGCAAGAGAAAAGATAAGATTGCTCAAATTACTTTATTAAAAATTTAATTTTTTTTTTCTATTCTTCTTTA
>JBBPBR010000005.1:54886223-54897676 GCA_037974775.1 Cicer pinnatifidum | reverse complement strand
TTAAAATCTATTATCTATTATATATATTTAAAATAGACTCTCGATGCCACAACAAGTTATTTTTTTTTACAAGCTCTTGATGAAATATATTCAATAATTTTTTTTACAACAATTTCTCATGCTCGCAATTAAAACATCATATTAATAAAACAAATAAATTTAGATTACACTACAATATTAAATAGTCAATCATATTTATAAATTTTTATATCTTATTTTTGAGTTTGTATTTTACATTTTATTTCGTCAAATAAATACAAATATCATTATATGTTGAAAAATAAATTAACAATCAAAGATGAGTCAAACAATTATCCTATATAATAAGTTATCATACGAATTTTACAACATATTTAAAAAATTCAATTAGATGATTGTGATAAACATGATTTTTCCTCATTTTAATTTTCCTAATCATATTCAATTATTACAAATCAATAAAATAATATTATAAAATAACTATATTTATAATACATAAAATATTATTTATAAGATTAATTAATTAACATCCGCGCAGCGCGCGGGCTATAATCTAGTTTTGATATTAAAACACACATGGCTAAACTATACTAGTGACTTTTTCAATACTACCTTTATTGCATTTAACATCCTGATTACATTAATGCTTACATATAAGAATATTCTATGTAATTATTTTTTGCAACATTTCTTATTGAAATGCATAGATATTCTACTACCTTACAATTAATAAGTTATAATATTGTAATAGTATATCCAAATTTCTTTTGATTAGGAAGTTATATATATATATATATATATATATATATATCCTAATTAGAAAATCGTGTTAAGTTGTATTTTCCCATATACATTAGTACTTTCAACATTTAGCAAAAATTCGCACTATAAATAGTAACATTTTAGAGCTTAATTTGACTCAACAAAAAAAAAACATTTGAGATGAGTTCAATGTTGTTATCAAAAGTACTATTGTGGTCTCTAATTTTATTAGTGTGCCACTATGTAATATCATGCAAAGGCAACCAACAGGGTGAATATCTTTCAAAGTTTATTCAATCAAGAAAGTATCAACAATATGGAGAAGCTTATTCAAGTGATGTTGTTTCACATGTTGATGTTGTTGAACAACAATCAAAGTTGATGGAAGATGATAAGGTGATGTCTTTGCCTGGACAACCAAAAGGGGTGAATTTTGATCAATATGCTGGCTATGTAACTGTTGATGCCAAATCAGGGAGAGAACTTTTCTACTACTTTGTGGAATCACCATTAAATTCTTCTTCAAAACCTCTTGTTCTATGGCTAAATGGAGGTAATCAATATATACTTTTTTTTTGTATTATCAAATAAACAAATAATACATCTAGACGTACATACCAATATATATATATATATATATATATATATATATATATATATATACATAAGATATTATTGAAGAGGAACTCTAAAATGTACATATCTATGTATTACTATAATATATATAATTTATTATCAATCATATGGATTATCTACTTACTGAAATAAAATATATTAAAAAGTTATATTTAAAAATTTGATATATTTAATTTTAAATTAAATACATTAATTTTTTTATATTTTATTTTATGAAAAAACATATATCATGTATTTTTTTTTTGTGCAAATAATATATATATATAGCACTAAAAGATGTCATGATTATAAATAATTTGATTATTGAATTTTGAATAAATCTTTCATTCTAATGATCACAAATAATATGATAAGATCAATTGATTCCCAATCAATCGCCACACTCCAACAATATTGGTTAGCATACTTTAGTGGAATTCCAACACGAAAGCAAAACCACCAAAATGATGATAATTGTTGAGCTAGCTATAAATTATATTTGGTAATTCCATCTTTGTAAAACTCTTATTGGTGTTTTTGGCTCAGTTCCTATTTACTCTTACATCACCAACAACAACAAGAATTGGAATATTGCTAAAAAACAATTGGAAAACATTCTTTTCACACTTGTAATTAAGTCCAAAAGAGATGACCCACAAATAAATAATTATGATATGAACTTTTTTCTTATTCGTGAGAATTATTATAAGTTTATGTGAAATGTATCTTATCTTTTGTATTGTTAATCATTGATTTCATTTTCAATTTTCCTTCCTTTAACATTAATGATAAAAACAATTAAAGAAAATTGAACACAAGATATATTAGAATCTCTCTTTACCTCTTTTCTTGCATGAATGAGTTTTAGAGCCTATTTCAATTGTCGCTTGAGAAAAATTGACATATATATCATTAAGTTATTTTTATTTTATCTTTATAAACTCACCAAAATAGTTTACAAAATAACTTATATAAAAATAATTTAACTTTATTTATATTTTATTATATAAAAATAATTTATAAACACTTATATGATAAATCCACTCATCTTTAAAATAACTCGACTTCCATTAGTATTTTTTTTTTCCCCTTTTGGGTTAAATATTAATCTTGAACTTTTATATAGTACCTATTGTAAATTGAAAATATGTGGTTTGAGATTTTTTTTTGAAAAATATCATTGGTACAATAATATTATGATATATATGTACAAATAATCGACTAACTAAAAGGAAGGTCACTGATTAAATTGAGGATATATACATACAGGACCTGGATGCTCTTCATTTGGGTATGGAGCCATGCAAGAATTAGGACCTTTTAGAGTCAACAGTGATGGAACCACACTTTCCCTTAATCAAGATGCATGGAACATAGGTAAACATGCATTAGCTTAATAATTCATATGGAAATGTCACTCAAATTTTGTTTGTCATTTCACTCACTTTCTAGTTTATACATTTTACAAAACTGCATTTTTCCCACACAATAAAAAATGTATGTTTTTAGGATAAATATGATGATTAAAGATTGATGAGTTATTGTTCTATGATTTGCAGTGGCAAATGTTATCTTCCTAGAGTCTCCAGCAGGAGTTGGATTTTCTTATTCAAACAATTCTTCAGATTACTCTAACATTGGTGACAATAGCACAGCCTTAGATTCATACAATTTTCTTCTAAATTGGTTTGAGAGATTTCCACAATACAAGACTAGAGAGTTCTTCATAGCTGGTGAAAGTTATGGTGGCCATTATGTCCCTCAGCTAGCTGACCTTATCCTCTCAAATAATAAGCAAATGAAAAATCACACAGTCATCAATTTGAAAGGGATTGCGGTAAGAATTTCCAATGTTTGAATATAAATATATGTCTGATATTACGATAGAATCAGAATAAATAGAATAAATATCGCAATTTAACTTTACAAAATCACATTGACTTACCGTAATTGTAGTAAATTTAATGTGATACTAAATATGTTGGTGACAAAAAATAGTTTGTGATTTGCTGAAAATTTTATATCTTAAACTAGCTTCCAAAGTAAACACTGCAATTATAGATAAAGTCACTTCAAAGTTCAAACTCAACTTTAATCAAATTAATTTTACATAAATCACAATTATAGATACACATTGAATTGTTGTTGGTGCAGATTGGGAATGGTTGGATAGATGACAATTTGTGTACAAAGGGAATGTATGACTATTTCTGGATGCATGCTTTAAACTCTGACAAAACTCATGAAGGAATTGAAAAAAATTGTGACTTTGGGAACTTCAACTATACAAGTGAATGCATCAAATATCAAAATATAGCTGATGATGAGCTTGGAAATATTGACATTTACAACATATATGCCCCAATTTGTAATTCATCTGCAACTAAAACTGCTGCTAGCCCTACCACTTACTATGTAAGTTGCATATACCTTTCTATTTTGCATTTATGTTAGTATATATTGATCACAAAATGTAACAGAAGATTATACTATCAACATTGCAGGGCTTCGACCCTTGTTCTGAAGATTATACTATTGCCTACTTAAATCACCCAGAAGTTCAACAGGCTCTTCATGCTAAACCCACAAAATGGTCTTCTTGCAGGTACACTATTATGTTTTCTTTCCAAAAATTTCAAAATTCATTAATAGTTAATGTTGTTGTGCTACTAACATTTCCTCTAATGCTTTTCAGTGACGTGAGTTGGACAGATAGCCCGGCAAGTATTCTACCAACTATAAATCACTTAATATCAAATGCTATAAGCATTTTGATATACAGGTGATAAACACTTATAAATTCCTCAGTCAAATTAAAAACACAGTATATCTAAACTGTATGTGTAACATTACTTGTTTTCTTATTATTCAATAATATTAATGCAGTGGCGATGTAGATGGACGTGTTCCCATAACCTCGACATTGTATTCAATTAATGCCTTAAAACTAGCACCGGATACAGCATGGCGTCCATGGTATACTGGCAAAGAGGTAAAGAAGCATTTATATTACTATACCCTTTCCGAAATGAAATATAAACAAAAATAGTATTTGAAAAGTTGATGTATTTGGTTAAAAATAGTATCAGACACACCAACTTTTCATATACAATCTTTGTTTATATTTTGTTTTAGAGAGAAGAGTATATAAATATACTCACACTTAAAGCCACTTATAAATAACGATTATCTTACTAGTATTATGCATACAATATGTAGGTTGGAGGATATGTGATTGGTTACAAAGGGCTAACACTTGTCACTGTAAGAGGAGCTGGGCACATGGTACCAAGTCATCAACCACAGAGTGCACTAACCATGATCTCATCTTTCCTTTTAGGAGAACTTCCTCCTGTATTAAACTCTTAATCTATTTGGTGTATTTGTAATAACTCTAAGAAAATTCAATGAGCTTCATACAAAAATTCATTTATGAAGAAATGTGTGTTGAATTTATATCTTTTGGGATGGTGTCAAATAAAACACAAATCAACTTCATAGAAAGGAAAATTAAGTTCATGTTTGAATTAACAATGAATTTGTCTATTGAAACTTCATAATGTAGTTTTTGCCAAATTTACATTAGAACACCGTGAATCCTACTAACTCACCATCATAAATTCAAACATACACGAAGTTGAAACTATTTTGAAGGTTCTAAATGTTCACTTTGCAACCAACCATTTTAGAAAAGTTGCATTAGACTTCCAAATTAAACATTAATGAATGTAAAACTCAAGGAAAATAACAAACAACTCACCAAATCATCTCAAATATAATTAGGATGAACTTCTTTTTACGATAAATATAGATTTTACACATAAGAACATAAAACATTACATAATAAGTTGACCCAAGTAACGAGGTAAACTCTAACTAGAATGTACAACCTACTTATCAACTAAATAAAGTATATCACACTTAGTCAAAGACTAATGAGACAACAACTCTATATTGAGACTTTATTGTCTTTATCTCTATCCTCTCAAGGATCTTTTCTTTAATTTATGCAAACACATTTCAACTACAAATGATCTCATGAATGTCAAAATAGACCATGTGATCGAAAATAATATGATAAGTGAAAATTGGGTTGAAAATGGGGGTGGCCGCTACACATAGAAAATTGTTACAAAATGCTCAACTCTTTTAAGGATTTTTATCAAACAATGTGACTGCATATTTAAATCACAACAAAATAACACAACTACTATATTTGATACCAAACAACATTAACAAAAGGTAAGAAAATAGAACCACCACGGTGACTTAGGAGGAGGCGAGTTATGCCAGCCTTGACGCTGGAGGAGCATTCGTGGAGGTGGGTGTGGGGTCCGGAGCGAGGCGTGTTGACTTTAATTTTGTAGCTAGCATGAGTGAAGCATCTTTGTGTTTGAAGATGGAGGAGGAACCGTCGAGACTTTGCATTTGCAAAATTCTCTAGTAAAACCTGATCTCTTTTCATATTTTCAAAGATTTGATGGAATTGAGATCCGAGAATGTGTGAAGAAAAAAGGATAAACTTTTTAGTTAAAGGTAGAGACTTTTTGTGAAAGGGAGAAAGACAAACAAAGAAGGAAACTCCCAAAGGAAAAGAGGTTGTGTTCCTAAAAGAAGAGGGGGAGACCGCCAAAGTGGAAAGAGGCCACCACTAAACCCTAACATTGGGGGATAATTTCTTGAGAGAAGAGAGAATATCTCTCTAGAAAAAACCTGAATAGGATGACGTTGAATTCTACAATCGCTTATGAATAGCATATAAGCACATGAAATCATTAAAAAGCTAACAAATGCAAAACAATTCAAGCAAGCACACTCACACGCTGTCATTCTTAAGAAAATTATTCCGATAATTAAGTTTCAAAATCCTCAAAAAATCATTACTCCTACAAGTCTAAAATAACGATTAATTGAATCCCTACAGTTCTACCTCGGGTTGTCAAAATTCAACTCCACTCCACAATTAGGAGGGATTCTTAAGAACTCAATAGATAAAACAAGTTATACATATGTGATCGGATAACTTGCTGGTTGAAGATTGATCCTGATGTAACTTGTTGTGAGTGCTACTCCTGCTACGCGTTTCAATCAGCTTACTTGTTGTTGGTGGCCACCATAAAAGGGGTAACCCCCATAAGCTAAAGGATACATGTTTGGGTCATGATGAGGAGAAGGCATTGCATATCCATAACCATCATAAATAGGGGATGGGAAATATGGACCAGCCCAGCTTCCGAAGTCAAATCTAAACTGCAATCATCATCATTGAGATAAAATCAGCACATATTCAATTTCATGACAGAGTGCAAACAATCTAGTACTTTACCATTTCAAAAGAATATTATTATGAGGAGATAAGATGAAAAAAACTAAGATTTTATTTATTTATTTAAAGAAAATCCACAAAAGGTTTTTATAATTTTTCTTCATGATGAGAGCAAACATAGACTTAGTTTATCTGAGCAGCTGGGGGCCAACTACAAACTGCTTACAACACTTGATTCGATAGATTAACAGACCTCATATGATGACAATGAGAATATGGGACTCTGTATGTGTGTGTTTAAGAGAGAGAGATAGAGGGAGGGAGGGAGAGAGAGAGAGAGAGAGAGAGAGAGAGAGTGCCTGTTTATTTGCTGGATTGCGGCCCCAAGAGAGACGAACTGTTTGCTTGCCAATCATTGTCCCATTCAGCTTCTGCAACGCCTCTTCAGCATTATTTCTGAAAAGGTAGTTGAAATATTATTGTGATGATTACATTAATGAATAGATTAAAAACCATATCAATGAAAAGATTTGAGATAGTCCAGAATTTTTACCTGTTGGCAAATTGGACAAAACCACAGCCCTTTCCAACAGGTATCTTAACAGAGGCTATCTCACCATACTGGGAGAATGCCTGCCTAAGATCTTCATCAGTAACATTAGGGTCGAGTCCTCCAACAAATATCTATAATGAATCATTAATTAGCTATGGGAAATTAGTAATAAATGATAAGTTGCTAAACTGCAAAACCAAACAATAAAAGAGCAGAGAAACTCACAGTTGTGTTAGTATTATCAGCTTCAGATTGGCTTGATGTGCCATTTGACTGGCCTCCTAAATAAGGAAATAGACAGAGAAAAATTTATCGTGTATATTATATGATTCATAATAAGATTCAATTCATGATGGAAATAGATGTTCTGATTCACAATTTGAATCTGAACTTGATAACCTTTGACAAAATCAACACACAGCTGGAATAAATATTTCAAACTCTTTCAGTAACATGCAATAAAAAAACAAATACAAAAACGGAGACATGTTTTGTCCAAAAACAAATTGAAGGGATCTAAACCCAAAACAGGTTGGGCAATAAATGATTAAATGAATTCACGAATTTCCATGATATAGCTACTCACCTAATCAAGTATCAAAAACATCAAACCACACACCAACGGACCAAAATGACATTTGAGCATGCATTACACAATCAGAAGCAATTTATAAACTAGATGGTTTTCAAGTATCCTTACTCCTATTCAATGAAACTAGCAAACATATTCAATGTTCATTTGCATTTAGTAAAAGATATAATATATTTTTTCTGTGAAAAAGACAAGATAATTGTCATTTCAAAAAATCTATTCATTTAGAAAGACATGATAATATCCCTTTTAAAATGAAATCAAAAGCTAAACCATAAGACTACAACTACTGCTTATACAAGCAAGAAATGCAGCTCAGATCTTAGTTCTTCTGTAACTACCTGCAGCAGAACATATTAATATAAAGTAAAATAGGTGGTTAGAAGCATCTTTTAATAGATGGAATGCATAATCACTATTCTTTTTCTTTCCCAAAGGAAACGAATAAAAATTCATATATCAGAACATAAGTAAGTCATGTGTTTGGCATACCTTGTTGATGGCCAGTTGATTTCCTTGGAGTAGCAGCACCAATACGCATGGGCCTGCTAGAACAGTAAACACCATTCATTTGAGTCATAGCCTGAGATCTCTCGTTTTCATCTCCAAACCTGACGAATCCATAGCCCTTTGAACGGCCAGTGTTGGCATCATAAACAACTTTTGCAGCTTTCACAGAAGGATATGTAGTAGCAAAAGTTTCATGCAGCAAACTGTCTGTAACATCAGGAGCTAAATCTCCTACAAAAATTGAAAGATCAGTAACATTATCTGAACCTTTGTCTCCTGTGCTAAATGTAGCCCAGTTCAGACGGAAATGTTGGTCAGCATTGGGCATCAAAATTCCAGCATAATTCTGTAAAACTTTATCAGCTGTGGAATGCGAAAAGAATTCCACAAATCCATAACCCTCTGAAATTCCATTATGCTTATTGCGAATAACCTTGATGGAGGAAATCTGCAACAGCAAAAAAAATTAATAAGTAACAGTCAAAAGATCAATAAGATTCTATATCTTAAACAATATGAGAAGCTACTCTGAAACAATCTGATCTCTTTAAAGAGAACTCAGAAATGTACACGTAAACAAATAATCCCCAAAGTTCCTATTAATTTTCTTTTAACCTACATCAAATGGTGTCAGTTATCACAACTCAAGATACAGAGCATAGCATACTTCATTCTAGTATAACATCTTATATCTGCATAACACATTTGAAACACAAGATTATGGTAAAAAAAACATAAAACACATTCATTGAGGCTTGAAAAGTTAAATTTGTTTTCAGCTTCATGAATTTATCACAATTTAATGCATGTATTTGATGTCTCTCCAATGGATTTCCAAACAAGCAAACATGACATTAATGGGATAGGTTAAAGGTGACATGCATATTTCACTTTCCATTCTTCAATTTTCAACTCACAAAAGATTTATGAATTTATTTGCACCTTTAACTCTGGTCCTGCGAGATTTCATTCCTAGGAAGGAACTATTTTCATAAAAGCTACTAAAAACATGTTATGAGTTGATGATAGATTGAGATTTAGGAACAATTATTTTCACATAAAATTACTCAATAAATCTTAACTATTTTCTATAGTTTTCTGTAAAGAAAAAATTTGCTATAGATTGAACGATAAATATTACATATGTACTAATAGAAAAGAATTAATATCAAATTTCAAAAGTTGAGAATTGTATAATTTTTCATCAATGAAGTGCCGCCAAGGTCTTAAATTGCAATGTACATCAATTCTCAACGGTTTGGAGTTGTATAATTTTTCCATTTCAAAAGTGTCACAAAGGTTTTAAATCACGGCCGCGCGGAATCATTACATATATCAAAAACTTTAACTTCATAACTACATTTGTTATAGGACACCATCATTTAAAACCTTGTTTACCACACTTAACATAAACCAATATGAATCACTTCAAAAGAAAACATTAAAAAAATTATAATGACAATAAGTTTAATTTGAACAACAGTTTTTAGCATAAGTTAAAAAAATTGCAAAAAAAGTTAAAATTAATTTTTAAATCTCAATTTTTTAAAAACTCTCTCGTTCAGTTTTTCATAACGCACAAGTTAATAAGAATTTATTTTCAACGAACTATCATGAAAACAATAAAAAAAATTAATTCAATTGTAACTCATAGAAACTAATCTACACCATGACAAAATAAAGCATGCAAACATTTAACACAATGTAACACAGATACACAAACCAAAGCAATAACAAACTTAACCAAAAAAAAAAACTATAATCAAACGTTCCAAAATTAACGAAAGATATAAAATTAGACCTCGCCGGTGGAAGCGAAACAGCGATGGAGATAGTTCTCATCCATCCAGTTATGCAAATCGCCAATCCACAGAGTCTTATTCTCTCCGTTGGATCCATGCTGCTGGTGATGGTGCTGATGATGATGCGGCACGTGAAGCGGTTGTTGATACTGGTGGTGATGGGGATATGGCACATAAGGCGGCGGCGCGTAATGCTGAGGTGGCATCATGTGGTGCGGCATTACCATCGCCGTCGGATACTGCATCGGAACCCACGGTTGAGGCACCGCAACCGTGTGAGGCTGTTGCGGCGGAGTCGGTTGTCGTTGTTTGTTTGGCTCCGATTGTTGCTTGGGCGTGGATGAATCAGAACCGTTGGATTGTTGCATCTTAATGAATTAACGGTCAGCAGTATCCTCCTCTATGTGTGTGTCTCTCTCTCTATATCAGTAAAAATGAATATAGTGTTGATTAGAACGGTGAAGAGTGAATGAGGAAAGAACGGTTTCTAGAGAGAGAAAGAGTGAATCTGGAAAATGAGAGAGAAAGAGAAGAGGGCGCGGCAATAAGGGTATAAGAGGATGAAGGATTCATGGGTTGGCTTCGTAAACGCGGTCCTCCTCATAACCGTTGGATTAAATGATTTGGGTTTGATATCAACCGTTAGATTTTAACTATGAGGGATATGCAATTTGTACGACACTGTTATGTGTTTTATGTCTCAGTTTCAGTACCTGGATCCGCCGCCACCCTTCATTCGTTACCCTCGCTCTCTTAGGGGGCTTTTTTTTTTTTATTACTCTTTTAAGTAAAATCCTTTTAAAAAAATGTCAAATATTTTGTTTTTTTTAAAAGAAACAAAAAATTTAATTGATGACTTAAAAAATGTTTTATTATTTTTCTTAGTACTTTAATGTCATGATGTGATTTTCTTTTAAAAATTCTGCGATAAAATATAAAAATTCTAATTTGTGAATTTTTTTACATTAGTACAATATAAACTGAATCAATACTCTCTCAAATATATGAAACCATCACACATGTTTCAATCCTTTTTTGTGTAGACTAATCCACAAGTTATAACTGACCACAAATATTATCATTTTTACTCAAAGTATTATTGTAGTTTAATACTTAATCAAACCATTTTTAACAATTTGATTTTATTATAGACTTCACTTTTTTCCTGAACTTAATTATACTTTGAAACGTTGTTTTTAATAATAATGATTGTTATAGTCATGCATTTTTTGAAAATCTAATTTATTTTTATTTTGAGTTAATATATGTTGTGACAGATGGAATCACGCTGAGTTTTAATATGAAAATAATTAAATAAATGGTTTTATATTGTATATTTATATCTGAAATTAAAAATTGATTTTTGATTAAATA
>JBBPBR010000005.1:54855448-54877198 GCA_037974775.1 Cicer pinnatifidum | reverse complement strand
CATTTTAAAGTTTCTTTATATACATATTTTTATTTCTTTTATCAAATTTTTTTTTTTGAGTTTTTTAATAGTATACATTTTTAAGTTTTTGTACTGGAATTTCTTTTTTAAAGATTTTTAGTACGCACTTTTTTACTCTTTTATATCGATAGAAACTTTTTATATCAAAAATTTTTTAAAAGATAATTTGGTAAACTTTTCTTTGTCGAAAATCTTCTAAAATATTTTTTAGTGATTTCCACATTCTTTTTTAAAAATCTTCGAATGTTAAAAAATGTGAATTTGATTTGATAAAATAAAAAAAAATTTAAAGTTATATTTGACATTTAAAAAAATTTGTGGGTTATAAATACAAACATGGGAAAATTTCTTTCCCGGGAACAATTATTTGGTTCCATTGTAACAAACA
The DNA here is from genome assembly GCA_037974775.1 of Cicer pinnatifidum. NCBI lineage: Eukaryota > Viridiplantae > Streptophyta > Magnoliopsida > Fabales > Fabaceae > Cicer > Cicer pinnatifidum. The sequence goes on along the minus strand of JBBPBR010000005.1, from coordinate 54,876,789 downwards.
CGGTGATTTTATTTTCAGCTTTGGATTCCATGAATATCTTTAGAATCGGTTAAACAAATACACCCTACGTTATAGAAGTTAACTGCGGATCAATTGAAAAGGTGATAAAAATTAGATAAATAATGGTAAAAAGAAAGTTAAGTTTGAAGGTTGATACTTTGAAAATTTTGCATGGACAAAGACATGACACATAGATGATGTGTGTATATATAGATGGATGGTATAATATCTCTTGTTGCTATTTTGTTTACCTAAAAATTCGGTGGGCCTTGGTGTTGATAGTCCGGGCTTGTGATTTGGTAGTTGGACCTAAAGCCCAAAGATATAAATCCCAACCGTCATGGAAGTTGCGCAAGTTGGAAGGAAAGGAAAAACGCGAAACGAAGCCGCCGAAACCAAATTATATTTTGAAAATGTTATTTGAGAAGCAAAATAATCCTTGTGCTTATCGTTTTGGAAAATACATTAATTGACTTAAAGGAGAAACACGTGCATGTCCATTGCGTAAATTTGCTAATGGATTGGTCGGAGGAGCTTATGTCTGTGGATTTGTGTTTTAAAGTAACTCATTTTAAGATAATAAAAATAAAATGAAATAACGTTAATAAATAGTTATATTATACAAATTTAAAGTCAATTATAATATATACTATTATGTATTACTTTATGAAAGAAGCCAATTTTATATTTGTATATATTTTTTTTGTTACAAAAGAAGCCGAGACATGTGCTATGTTTGTACATTTTAATTTATTTTAGACAAAAATACTCTAATTTAACTTATATTTATTTGGAATTTTCTTAACATAATTATAACCAAAAATAAAATAAAATAAAATATTCATATACTATAAATAAATACCAAACTTTTGTAATTTTCTCAATCAGGTGGTGACTCTCATAATTTATTTTTTTCCCAAAAAAAAGGAGTAGATGAATTATTAAGAATGAGTTTCAGTCAAAAAAATAATATTAAAAAAGAAAAGAAATTGGATTGGTTGAGTGTTGGGGTTTGGGTGAACGAAGAAGTTAACGGGTTAATTTAAAAATAAAGAGAGAAAGAAAAAAGAATATGCTATTGTTATGTTCCAAACATTCTCAGATTCCAATATCAATAAAAAGTTCCTCTGAGAAGAAGAAGAAGAAGAAGACGAGTTAACAATAACTTTTCTCTTCTCTTCTCTTTTCCTTATATCGCTCCATCTTTTCCTTTCCATTTCTCTTTTCTTTCGATACAACACAAGGTTTCTCTCTTTCTTATTCTCTTTTATTTAAATTTATATTCAATTAAATTATTATTATCTCTCTTATGATTGCCTTCTTTCTGTAACTGCTATTTCGTTTCAAACGTGTTCGTTTCTTTCGTGCTTGATTTTTTTTATTACACGTCGTTATTGTTTTTTCTCAATATAAGCGCGTCTTTTTCAGTTTGAAGAATATTTTCTTTCCGAATTAATTATTTTCTTGTTGTTTCCTTTGCCAATATAACATTGTAGGGGAAAAAATAATTATAATAGGAGACGAATTAGGGCTCTGTTCTATTTCCCAATTTCATTCATTTTACTATGCAATAATTATTATTCTTTAAGTTCTTTATTGTTATAGGGCCTAAATTTGTTGTTCTATTTACTTAGTAATAATAATAATCTTTTTAACCGAACTTTTTTCTTTTTCACGTTGATCATTTCCCCCTTGTTGTGTTGCACTGTGAGGTTAGGTTGAAATCTTTTTTAATAAGCTATACTCTTAAACATGTGAGATGAGAGCTATGATATTGATAGTAAAAATGTCTAGATATGGTAGTTTTGTGGAATTCAATTAACAGGAAATTCAATCAATGGCAAAGAATACGTCACAATGTTGGAGGAGAATGTAATTATATAGAATAGGAATAGGAATTGAATTTCTGTTGAATTGAGAAAGGATATACTTAGATAGCCTTTGATTAGTTACTCTCTCAGGAATGAATTATAAGTAAAAATAAACAAATTACGCATATTAAGAAATATTGTTGATCACATTTAAACTACGTGTAGGGATTTTATATTAAATAGGAGAGAAATTATTGATTTTTGCTTATATTTCATTTCAAAAAATATGAGTTAATTTTGCTTATATTTCATTCTAGAGAAAATACGGTTATAATTTTTGTTTTTCTTCTTTACATTAACTTTTAATGCCATATATATACTTAATTAAACATCAAATTTCTACTTGGGATTATTGTTCGCTTATTATGTTGTAGGATTATTGTTCGCTTATTATGTTGTAGGATTATTGTTCCGAGACCATGTTGCGACTTATACTGAAACTATTGTTATTTCCTTTCAATTTCTACAGGATTCTTCTGGGGCCATTCTTTATGATTTTCTCGAACTACTAAAGTAGGCTTCATTGCTAGAATTTTGGTTCATTGTATTGGACATTTTTAAAAAGATTAGACATGGGCTCTGATAAGCATCATGCGGGTCTTCTTGATAACCTCAAAATGGAAAGGGTTAGAACTATTCTGACCCACACTTATCCTTACCCTCACGAGCATTCCCGCCATGCCGTAATTGCTGTTGCTGTTGGTTGCCTTTTTTTCATCTCATCTGACAATATACATACTCTTGTAGAGAAATTAGACAACAATGTTAAGTGGTGGTCTATGTATGGCTGCTTGTTTGGGTTCTTTTATTTCTTTTCCTCACCATTTGTAGGCAAGACAATCAAGCCGAGCTATTCAAATTTCAGTCGATGGTAAGTTTATTCAACAAATGCATCTCTGTGTATGTATATGCGTTACCATTTATATTTATGAAAAAGATTTTACAGGATTATAAATGATCTGAGTCCACTTTGCAGGTACATAGCCTGGATTTTAGTGGCAGCAGTGTACCATCTTCCTAGTTTTCAGTCTATGGGTGTGGACATGAGAATGAATCTATCTTTGTTTTTGACAATATATATCTCATCCATTGTTTTTCTTCTTGTTTTCCACATCATTTTTTATGGCCTCTGGTATATTGGGCTGGTTTCACGCGTGGCTGGAAAGAGACCAGAGATCTTGACCATTCTTCAAAACTGTGCTGTAAGTTTGGAAGATGATTTTTTGTTCCTTAGAAGACTCAATATCACCCTAATGCCTTTTTTTTAAATAAACGATAGGTACTTAGTGTGGCATGCTGTGTATTTTATAGTCATTGTGGAAACCGTGCCATGTTAAGAGAAAGACCGCTTGATCGAAAAAATTCAAACTGGTTTTCTTTTTGGAAGAAAGAAGAGAGAAACACGTGGCTTGCGAAATTTCTTCGGATGAATGAGTTGAAGGACCAGGTTTGCTCATCTTGGTTTGCTCCAGTTGGATCTGCAAGTGATTATCCTCTTTTGTCAAAGTGGGTTATTTATGGAGAGGTACTTAATATAATCACAATTTATACAATCTTTTGTATTAAACCTTATATCTATATTTGTGGTGGTCCTTTACATGTTGTGATGCAAGAGTTATTTTTATGTTTTAGATAGCCTGCAATGGTTCATGTCATGGTTCGTCAGATGAGATTTCCCCCATCTACTCTCTTTGGGCTACATTTATTGGACTTTACATTGCAAATTATGTGGTTGAAAGATCAACTGGGTAAGTAGTTCTTTATAGTTGGTTTTTGTATGTGTGATATCACATTTGTACATCACATTATATCAATATTTATTTTCCATTTTTTTTATTATCTTTGTTTTCATGTCTTAAAAATCAACAGGTGGGCTCTCACTCACCCGTTATCTGTTAAGGAATATGAGAAGGTGAAGAAGAAGCAGATGAAGCCCGACTTTTTGGACATGGTTCCTTGGTACTCAGGGTATGTATATCAAACAATTTTTTCCATATTATCTTTTTGTTTTGTTTCAAGGGCGGTGTTGGAGGTAATCTTGATTGTGTGGTTACACTCGCTAAATGATGCAGAACATCTGCTGATTTATTCAAAACAGTTTTTGATCTCCTGGTATCGGTGACTGTTTTTGTTGGGCGTTTTGACATGCGAATGATGCAGGTATGATTTTTATATTTCCCTGCATATTTTTCACAATAGTATGTCAACATGCCATTTAATTTATAGCTTGAAGTGCTTAGCTTACCATATTGTATTTTATGCAGTATTAATTAGCAATCGGTGTGACAACAAGTGGTTGCATACCTTCAAATGGTCTTTTGTTACTTTACTACAAATGTGGTGTCTGATAATGTTAAAGAATTTTCTTTTTCTTTCTATATTGTTGCAAATGATCTTGTATTTGGTCTTTTCTTCTATAAGAAAGTAGCAAGCCTGAAATCTAGATGTCAATGCATAAGAATCATACAAGAAGATGTTGATGACAAGTTTTTGTGCTTGTAAACTATGTTTACCATGTAATTTCTAGTCTTCAAATTTATATTTAAGCCGTTCTTGCAGTTTTTAAATTTATTCTGGACATGCCAAAATTGAACTATTTGTTGCCTGTAGCCTGTAGGTGTAGTTAAGTTTATGAAAATCATTAACAAGTCGTAATACATGGCAAAATTCTAAAAATCTCCATCTTTATGGTTTAGGACGGAGTATTTTCTGATTTGAAGAAGCTTGCTTTATTTTAACCTTTTGTTTTGTTGCAAGTATGCCATGTACTTGTATACAATAGTATATTGAATCTTATTTTCATCGGCAGGCAGCAATGAGTAGGGCTGAAGATGGAAAGCAACGTGATCTTCTATATAGTCATTTTAGTGAGAAGGATGATTTTTGGTTTGACTTTATGGCTGATACTGGTGACGGTGGGAACTCATCTTATGCCGTTGCACGGCTACTTGCAAAGCCTTCCATTCGTACACTGAAAGATGACGCTGAGGTTACCTTACCACGCGGTGACTTGCTACTTATTGGGGGTGATCTTGCGTATGTTGGCTATTTATTGTGGCTATTATAATGTCTTTTGGATCAATTATTATATATTAATAATTAAATACTTCTTTTGAATGATTAGTTTACACCATTTAATGCCTGTGGTTCTTATTCTGAAATTTTAATGCATACGAAAAATGAAATTCCAAGTCTTCTATTTTTAGTTTTGTACATTTTTGTAAAAGGCTATAGAAGCCCCATTAGAAACTAGAAAGTAGATAAGATGGAGGGTGCCAATGCTTAGAGGTAGAGGCAACTTGTTCTAGCTTAATAATGGTGTATATGTTAAAGGAAAAAGTATTATTTTTATGGTAGTTGCATTTTTTAGAGTTTAGTGTGGATTAATTTTTGACATCTACTTCAGTTTTAGGATGTTGGGAGTAATTAAGAAGTGACGTGTATCTAACTTTGTTTATGTAATATATGAGGTATATACAAGAACATATATTTACTTATATTGAATATTGAATGTCACACAGTGATCAGACTTTTGAATTTCGTGTCAAGCTTTTATAATATAGATATGGATCATGATTTTTCGAACCTACCACCACTACCATGCTCTCTTTGATAGTCTCTGTAGCTTAGCTAATATTAACTTTAGGTCTTAGCTTGGTTTAATACGGACTGCTGATTTCATGCTTCACTCTTTTGCATAGACTTGGATAACTAACTGGTGGAGTTTTTATGAAAAATGGATTTGCGGTACTTGTTCGAAATTTGTTAGCATAACTGGACTTTTATAACTGAACCAAAAAGATTTTTGCATTGTCATTTGAAGTTTAACTGCTTTTCTTTTTATTATTTATTTTTAGTTTTCTGTTGCTTTGTTTTATTCAAGGGCTTGTTTGTACTGTTTCAGGTATCCCAATCCATCAGCATTTACGTATGAAAGACGTCTCTTTGTTCCCTTTGAGTATGCTCTCCAACCTCCTCCTTCGTATAAGGCTGAGCAGATAGCCGTGAATAAGCCCTTTGGAGATCAACTGAAACATTATGATGGACCTCAGTGTTTTGTTATTCCTGGAAACCATGGTTAGTTTTGTTCAGTCTGAGCCTTGCCAACCTGTTACTTTTCATGGAGTTTATTGAATGTTCATAGTTTTCCCTGTTTATCTATTTAGTTGCTTCTTTTATTTTTCATTAATTGCTATGTTTGTTTTGGTGTTTTACCTGATCTCAGTTTTCAAAAGACCTTAAAAATTGTATTTTTCATGCCTAACGGCAATATGTAGTGATCTTTTTATTGTTTGCTTAACAGACTGGTTTGATGGACTTCAGACTTTTATGAGGTATATATGCCATAGGAGTTGGTTAGGTGGATGGCTCATGCCTCAGAAAAAAAGTTACTTTGCTTTGCAGCTCCCTAAACGGTGGTGGATTTTTGGGCTTGACCTTGCACTTCATGGTGATATTGATGTGTACCAATTCAAATTCTTTTCTGAACTGGCAATGGAAAAGGTAAAATATTGTATGTTTCTTCACTTTTATATTTATATTTTATATGATTTAATTTATATTTTTATATAATTTAATGTCTGCTTCTTATAGTCTATACTGTCTAATGTGGTTATACTTATGTAATTTATACATTATTTTTTGCCTTTTTTATTGAGTCATTCTTTTGCTGTTGCCATTGGTTTAATATTAAATGATGATTGAGGTATTGCAATATCCTGGTTTTCACACTGGAATTATGGGGAAATGCATAGAGCAATACTCTGATTACCATAACAGAAACAAGAGCGATAACAGATAAAACTAGATATAGACTCTGAAGCTAGAATGCTATTTTCCCCTCAGCCTAAGCCTGCCAGATTCACCGAGCCCAGCAAATGGGGGGTTCCCATCATTTATGTAAATCTAATGATGAAAATACTTATAAAAAAATAGGAAAGGAATGAGCCCAGCAAATGGGGGGTTCTGTTATCTTTCAGTTAGACTGTTGCACTTACTGTGAATATGTATAAATAGCTTTAGCTTGTACCCATTCAATATATGGAAATCATAATCACAGCCACAGTTTTTACAGTCATCTTCTCTGTTCCTGAGTTTTGTGATTGAACTATCCTTCGTGCAGGTCGAGCAAACTCCAAGGATTTAACTTACACAAAGGGGAAGGGGTTAATGAAATCTGTTTCGTCATTAGGCTAGTGAAAGTTTCTATAATAATTTTTGTATTTTGATTACAAACTTGTTTCTACTCTACATGTGAAGTTGAGTAGCGGATATTTGATAAACTGTTTTTCAATGCTGTCTGTTACTTTCTGAATTCAATATAGTCCCGCCTTTTGTCTTTTTACTTGCTTTATGCCTCACTTTGACCCGTATACTGATTGAGCGTACCTGCTCACATGACCCATTTTTAACTTAGGTTCAAGAAGATGACTCAGTGATCATTATGACTCACGAACCTAATTGGCTTACAGACTGGTATTGGAGTGATGTTACTGGGAAGAATATATCACACCTGATTTGTGATTATTTGAAAGGAAGGTGTAAGCTTCGGATGGCTGGTGACTTGCATCACTACATGCGTCATTCGCATGTTAAGTCAGATGGGCCTGTCCATATCCACCATCTTCTTGTAAATGGTTGTGGTGGAGCATTTTTACATCCCACCCATGTTTTCAGTAAATTTAGTAAACTTGATGGAGTTTCCTACGAATGCAAGGCTGCGTATCCTTCCTTTGAAGATTCAAGCAGGGTATGTAGAATGTTTAACAGTTTCTTGTTATAGTTCCTTAGTTGTAAGGACCAAATATTTGGTTTTTATATGTTACTACTTATTGGGTTATAACATTTTTGTTTTTGAATTTAATGCAGATTGCATTAGGAAATATCCTTAAATTTCGAAAGAAGAACTGGCAATTTGATTTTATCGGTGGCATCATATATTTTGTCTTAGTATTTTCAATGTTTCCGCAAGTGAGTTCCTTCAGTTCTTTGCTAATTTAGTAGTCAGTGGATTCCTTTTGGCTTAGTATGCATATATAAGCTTTATGCTTATCTTATAAGATGATATAATTTGTCACTAATATCCCACTGCCTTATTTTGCTTAATTTCTAGTGTGAACTGAATCACATCCTCCAAGATGATACATTTTCTGGTCAATTAAGGAGTTTCTTCGGTACTGTGTGGAATGGATTTATATATATCCTACAACACTCTTGTGTGTCATTTGTGGGAGCTTTAGTGTTACTTATTTCAGCATATTCTTTTGTTCCTCCCAAGTTATCACGAAAGAAACGAGCAATGATTGGAGTTCTTCATGTTTCCGCTCACCTCAGTGCAGCTCTGATTCTTATGTTGCTTCTTGAAATAGGCATTGAAATATGCATCCGGCATGATTTGCTTGCAACTTCAGGTTATGTTTTTGTTTATGTTGAATGACTTGTATTTGGTAAATTATATTTGGTTTTGAAATTAAGTCTTCTTGTTAGATTAACATTGAAATTGATATAGCACATTTTTGCTGGCTGGGCTGGGGGTGATATGCCACGGCTGTATCATTCTAAATGTCCAGAAAAAGAATGTCTTGTCATTTTTCGTTACAAATAATATTGCCATCAGCACCAAACTTATGAGGCTACTTAACTGCTTCCCACCAAACTTTGTAAACTTGTAGGTGTTTTAGTCATTGACATAGAATAAGAACTGCTAATCTTCAGTGATCACGTGGTTAGGAGTTTGATACTTTGTAAATTAGGGATGTGTCTTTGTAACCTATATGGATTATAGTGACAATTTTTTTTTGCATGATCCAGGGTATCACACTTTATATCAATGGTATCAATCAGTAGAAAGTGAACATTTTCCGGATCCAACTGGCCTCAGAGCTCGTATTGAACAATGGACATTTGGTCTTTATCCAGCATGTATTAAATATTTAATGTCTGCTTTTGATGTGCCCGAGGTATGAAAGTTATTTGAACTTTTTCAGTTCTGATTGTTTTTATAATGAATAGTATCATGAAGATTATTTTCACAGGTCATGGCTGTCTCTCGAAACAATATTTGCAAAAATGGATTAGAGTCTCTTTCCCGAGGGGGTGCCGGAATCTATTATGCTTCTGTCTTCCTTTACTTTTGGGTTTTCTCCACTCCTGTTGTTTCCTTAGTATTTGGGAGCTACTTATATATCTGCATTAACTGGCTTCACTTACACTTTGACGAAGCCTTCTCGTCTCTCAGAATTGCTAATTACAAATCATTCACACGATTTCACATCAATTCTGATGGCGATCTTGAAGTTTATACCCTTGCAGTTGATAAGGTAGGAATCTATTTCTCACTGGAGTACTGTTTTATTATATGTAAAGTTAGGTATAGAATTGGTTCAGGTTAGAATCATTAGGTGACAGAGATACCTAAGGTAACTTTGATTGTGAATGGAAGAAAGCTGAACATGTTCATTAATGTCCTTTATGATGTTTGTCTTAATGTGTTTGTTTGTTAAACTAAAATTTGCTGCGTGTGCACGAAACAAAATTTGATAGGTTTACTCTATTTTATTAAACAGTGTTTTCCATGTGTAGGTTCCTAAGGAGTGGAAGCTTGATTCTGAGTGGGATGGAGAGACAAAAAATCCACAAATGTTGAGCCATTTGAGACGCTTTCCCAGCAAATGGAGGGCAGTCATTGCGAACCAGGATCCAGTACATACAGTCAAAATTGTTGATCATTTTGTTATTGAACGAACCAATGATAAGAATGAATGTGATACTGCTTCTAACGGGCTAGATCAATGATTTATTGATTTGGTTGCCCTATTTGTAATATTATTTAGGAAGCAGATTGAAGAAATGAAAAGTAGAAGAACAACACTTTCCACATCTCTTTGTTATTTTCTACTTTTTTGCAAAGTCAGAAGGTGACCAATCTTAGTGTAAGGCCCTGAGGAGGTGCTGGTGAGCCTAGAAAATCAAACCTAGGATTTAGGGATGGGAAAGCATGAATCTTCACTCTTCCTTTCTCAAATTTGATAGTAAAAATATATTCAATTAGATTGTGATTTTGTTAAGAACTCTTGTAACACTTAGTAGTATAGTTATACATGCTAGAAGTTTGACTTAATTCTAATTGGCATTCCCAACACCTGACTTTTGAAGTCAAGCTTTCACTTGATAGATAGACACAAATAAGTTGGAAAATAATTAAAAAGTTTAATGACAGCAAGATCCACTAAGTGGTGGAACCTATCAACTACTTTTTGTGTCTATCTCTCTAAATAGACTATATAAATAGAGAGATCCTAACTTAACTTTCATTAACCCCAAAAAAATCTATATAAATGTAAATTAAATTTGCTTCTCCTAAAGCGATAAATTTGGTAAAATGATTGAATCAATTATTAATATTATAATTATTCATGATTTGTCTTATATGTTCATATAATATTAATCATTTATTTAATTAAATAGTTAATATTATTGATTTTATTCTCTAAAGTTAATTATTCACTTTAGAGAGAACAAATCCATGTAAATATAAATGTAAATGTTTTTAAAAATGTATGTTTAACTTCTATGCATTTTTCAAATATTTACAAGAATCTTCTTGCTCCAAGCGCAAAAAGTAGAATCATCCATGTGGTCAATGGCACAACCAGTTTCTTGTACTATTTGATTAGTCTGAGAAGAGAAAACTCTGGTATGGTGTCCCTTTTAGGATTTTATGTACTTCATTCCAGTTTTCAATTTGCATTGATAACGGTGTTGTATGAATCTTAACTTGATGGCTTTGTAGGTCCCTATATGGCAATTTTAGAAATTCTTGAACATCTTTGAGTTTCTGGATATGAAAATTGAAAAGAAAATCGAAATTGAATTATATTAGATAAATTATATAAAAGTTTTTAAAGCTTGGTAGCCAAATTTTGTACTGTTGTTTAATTATGCATTGACAATATTATCAAAAACCAATTTATTTTAACAATATTATCATTTTTAAACTAAAGAAAAAAAATAAATATTAAATTAGAATAGTTGTGTTACCGTGAGATTTTTGAGAAGATCCTCATAATAGAGAACTATGTGGCGAGTGTTGTTAAAGTATTCAATGGCTTTTGCAGCTGTCTCCTCTGTTTGCTTAAGCTCTTCCATTAGTAATGTTGTATTGATACGTGGCTTGTATTTGGCAAGAACTTTAGCCTGCCAATTAAATAAATTATAGTAGAATATAACCAATTAAATTATTTAATTTCACTTTTGAAATCAACATAAGATTAATTAGCACATGTTTTGCCTTTACTTTTTGTCAAAAAAATGTAATTTAATATTAAAGTTAGTGTAAACAAACATTTGTCAAAACTAAAATAAACATAATATAAAGATAGTAAGATACATATAATATAATAATATAAATGAATAAAGGGCAAGAGAGAGAGACCTCTATTGTGGAATGAACATGAGACTTGTGGGTTCCATTAAGTGGCTTGGCATATTTGTCATAGGAATTTGCAAGCACAGATACAACTCTACGTAGAAAATTCCTTCTTAAAAGGAATATTACAGAAACTCCTTTTCTTTGGAAGTATTCCACTATTTCCTTATGATGATCCATCACACCCTATTAAAAGTATTTCTTCTTTTAGCATATATATCCTATACGAGCTATAAACAAGAGTTGTCTAATATTAACACATTCTATAACACATTTTTTTAATATATTTATCATAGGTCTAGTCAATGAATAAGAATTTTTCAATAATAAGATAAATGTATTAATTAACAACTTAAAAAATATATTTAGATCCTCAATCTCGATAGGAGTATCTAAATTTTCAAAATTCATAAAAAATATAATTTACAAAAAGTGGTCAAAAAGAGATATACTTAATACTCTTACACTATAAAAGTATAGATATATCTCTTTTCTACTACTTTTATGTGAAGAGACTAAAGAGTGATATAAATGAATGCAATATAACAACCTGATTAAGCATCCATTTGTAGCCCACAGCTGCATTGCATTCATTCTTGGAAGCACTTGTAAACCAATCAAGATTGTAAACTTTATCCATTGTCTTCAAAATTGACGAAACATTTTCCCTTCTTTTGATTACATCAAATATCTCCCCGTTGGAACTTACATTAATGTGACTATTCAAAAGTGTCTCAAACCATCCACTCCCAGATCTTTGCATTGATAAGATGCAAAAATATCGCACAGGATTGCAACCACACTCCTCCCTGTCCATTCATCAATTTGATAATCAAACCTACGTAAAAAAATATTCATTGGAGGCAAAAATATATTGACTCCCCAAAATACACATTAGTTAATAAAATTATTTTGTTCGCCGAGCTACTAACGATGGTTAAGTTTAGTAAAAGGTGCTTATCCTCATAACGATCGATGGTGAACTATGGTTGAATTACCTTTTGAGAATGTTAGCGTTCCAACTATCAAGCTATTATTTCAAATATAAGAATGATAAAATATTGGATGAAATATATGTATTACACATTTATTACATGAATGAATTGTAGTATTTATACATAACTATCTAACTAATTAATTGAGTAATTAGTTAGTTAGTTATTACATGACACTAACACTACATTCAAATTACAAACATTTGAATACGGAGTACTCCGTTTTCTAACACTTAAATCAAGAACATTTTTTGTTTCCAGCAATTAAAAGTGTGATATAACTCATTGGATGACGAGTCAAATAGAATTGACTCTGGCAAGACGACAACTAACTTAATCTAAAGAGAAGTCTCACTTTATGAACTTATATATAAATGAATGTGCATGTGCGCCTTACATATATTATTAAGTTTTTATATTGAATCTATCTCATCTTTACAAATCTATCATGATAGGTGAAGACTACTCACTATTTATTAACAGATATTCAACCATATTTCATCAAAATGTGCGACTCTTAACCCACCCTCTCATGTTTAGGGTACAATATCTGAAGTGTGACTTGAGTGACCGACAACAATGACTTGATAGCATATGGCCGAATATATATGTGTGTTTACCTATTGAAAGTATTGGGTTGTGGATAATGCAAGTAAGGGAGTTCCCATTGTTCTACAGGAGAAGGATGACATGAGTGGTTGAAGACTTTTAGTTCCAACAACTTTGAGCTTGTTCGAAAGAGAATCATTGTTTGCTCTACATTAAATGTACAAATTATGTATATTGCATAAACAGCAGCTAAAACTAAAACTAAAACTAACAACTTCAATGTTAATGGAGATCTCTTCTTAATAGATTTGATGTCCACATACTCCTGAAAATAGAATGGAAATGGTTAATTACTACCATATGAGTAGATATACATGTGACATTATATCTAACTAATATTTTTCAGTGAAGTCATTAAAAGACAAAACAAAAAAACATAACAATAGTTGTGTTGTGTTTTTACCTTGTTGAGGACAAATAGTTCTTCAATCATGTTTGAAGGAAACAGAGAGAAAGACAAAATGACATAGACCCTTTGTTGAATTTCTAATGTTTTGTTTTTTCATAGGATCTATATGGTTTTTATGAGATTGAATTCATAGTTTCGAGGTTTCAATTCCACGTGAAATTTACCGCTGATCAAGCAACCTGGTCGTGCTGCTGTTTAATTTATAGTTGCTTTTATTTTTAAGCTTTATAATAACTTGAACTACACGAAAGTTTATATATATATATATATATATATATATATAGATGTCAGCATATCTTACTAATAGTTAAATCAAATAATATTCCGGGGAAGAAAACAACTGAAAAGTAAACGATGGAGTTGATAGATTCGATTCCATGATTATATTGAAAAGGAAACCAAAAAAGAAGTGGAACTCACGCACAGTTAAATTATTTGGTATATAAATAAATACATACATAGATATCATAATCAGAGCAATTCATGAAGAGACCACTTGGATTTAATTAATTAATTTAATTATTAGTACTAAATCAAGATAATAAGTGTTAATTCTCTGTGTATCAGACTCAGTGAAGATGGGAAATTTAAAATTAAAATTGGAATGAAAGAACCAAGGACTTCTTCGGAATGAGCATTTTGACCAAGGGCAGTCATTATAAGGGAACTTCTTTTCCCAATCATATATACACTTTGTGAAAGTATATTTTTGAAAAAAAATATTATAATTTTTATGTCTGAAAATATAGTTACAAACAAAAACACAATTATCTTATTTTTAAGAAATGTTTGGGGAAAAAAAAGCTCTGGATTATAAAGGTCAATTGGTCTTTTATGACTCAATATTGACCTTAGAGTACATTTATTTCACATTGGGTTAAATATTTATGTTCCATTGTACTCCACTAATTTATGCAAACTGAAAGCAACGGAGACAACTACAATCCTCCTTTAAGATGCTTTAGAATCCTTTATATAGATTACACACTCACTTCAAATATATCGACCAGTGAAAATTTACATAATACAAGAGTTTTGTGTTCTAAGCTTGCAAGTGGATCGAAGGAATGCCAAAGGAACACAACTTCTTTGGCTAACATGATTTCTTAGTATGTTGTTCAGTTCCCAAAATTTCTTACTCATCCTAATAGCAACCAATGAAGTGAACCACCACTATTATAGAACCAGAAAGGAATGCAGACCACAATCATGAAAGAGGAAATAGCATCACAGTTGGGCGATGAGCTCCCAGGGGTTTTGGTGGCAGGATTCCAGTGGTTTGATCACAGCAACTAGTGGCTCCAATGAGTTTGCTAGGAGGGACAGTGAGTGAAAGAATGTACTTTTGTGTTTTGAACTTAAAGAAAGACCGAGACAATTCAATCTCTCAAAAAGATAAAAGTAAAATGCAACAAATTATGAAACCATTATATTCCACTTTAGTAGATTCACTATCAAATTGTTCAATGTCACCATAGAGCACAAGGATGCATAAATCAGATTAAAGACTGAGGTGCTGTTTTTACAATGGAAAATACAGAACCCATATAAAGATAGTCGTGTAAGCATCGCCATTTTTATACATTACATATAAATTTTTCGTGGATTCCCAAATCCCAATCCAACGGGAGAGAAAGGAATGTCTGAAACATTACTCAAGAACATTCATATTACAAAGAGTTCTTCAAGTGGTGATCTCAAAAGTATTAATAGCTACAAAATAGAATGCAAGTAGGAAACAATGGCCACGATAAGAAAGAAATCTTCAGTGATACTGAAACATAATGGTGATTATTATTTCAGAACTCATGATCTTGAAATGGTTGCAGCTAAAGCCACATCTCTAATGAAAAGATATTTGTCATTTCCAAGGCTATATCATTAAAATCCATATCAATAAGGATTGGCAAACCCATAACAGATGTAACCTGGCCCTGGCAACAGTACTATTTGCTGCAACAAAAATGGTTACCAAACTACAGTTAACAAGCTCAAACTACCGACTTTCCTACACAGCAACATGCCTTGACTACTTAGTCTGGACTGATATTCCGGTTGAACCACCACACAATTTAAAATTGCAATTGCAGTGAAATGCTGGACCAAACAAAAAATGGAACCAAATGTAAGAAATGACACAATTGGGAGCAGTAGCACAAAGTGAAGCACAAAATGTATCACTTTTCGGTTTAAGCATAACAGGAGGGGGGAACATTATATATATTGCTTAAGGATGGAATAATACATTATCCAGATGCATAGAGCATTTGGGATGACCCTTCTTGATCCTCTATCAATTAAAAGCACCAATTTAAAAGTTAAAAGGATGATTAAAATTTTTAGAAGACTTACCATAAAAAAGTCAGTGCTATTGGCAAAAAAAAAAAAAACAGAGAACCAATCAGCTTCTTCATAAGATGATCAGACGAACAATCTGTCCTATAAATTGGAATGACTTTTTTTGTTTCTTTTAAACATTTATTTTTTTCTTCCCGAGACCAATGCTGCATAAAATACAATCACATATTATTTATAAGTATAACACAGCATCAAAATATTGTATAAAGACAAAATTAAAGGATTCCTAGTAATCAACCTCTGCAAGCACGTTAAGCTTTTCGCGTACATCTTTCAGCATTTCCTGTTCGTCTCCTACCCATTTGCAGAACTCCAGCTCCTTACCTTCCAGGAGCTTTTCAGAAACCTACAACCAACAACAATAGAATGGTATGCTTAAAAAATTCTTGATGTTTTGACATGTACAAAATTAAATTATTTAAATAAGGAATTATTGATATTTGATTCAGAGATGACTACAGGATTTCCCACCTATAAATATTGTTAAGACAATATATAACAATATAATAATATATATTCACATGTGCACAAACACCTACATAGTACATACTGATTTCTTCTAACATCTCTGTCATATTCAAAAAACCAAGGTATTATTCAATTCATCCGCTGAAATTCAAAGAAAAAAATAGGCCCACACAATATTCTTTATGATTGTTTCCTATGATCTTCTATTGTTCCAACCTTTAACGGTCATTATCCATAACCTGAAATAGCCACACAAGTAACAAAATAATACATGCAATTGGATTCTCTATTTCCAAGCTAGAACAAATAGAACTTCAACTATTTGAGGTAAGCTAAATATTGAGTGTGGTTTGACAACACTCTATTTTGTAGTTTCTCTATCTCTAAAACTCACTTATGGAAAAGTTTCTCAAGAAACACTAATAAAGAACAGAGATATTAAAAGAATCTTGTAATAACTATGGTTTTTTAAACAATACTAGTAGCTTCTCTCATATATATTAAAACTAGTAACAGACCCGTGCAATGAGGTGACATTTGAAAACTAGTAATGCATGCAAATAAGTTAGGCCAGAATAATGTGTGCAATAAAGACAAAAAAGAAGCTAATAAAACATATTTAATTTAACACAATTCCGAAAAACAACATTGACATTCAAGTGAAATTGAAACAAAAGAGTAAAACCACTACTACTTTAGGATGAAATTTGATTGACTTCAATGAATATGATATTTAACGTAGCAATGTGGACTAATGTATGAACTATTAGTATGCTCATGTTGTATTGTGCAGAAAGAAAGCTTAGAACTGTGACAAAAGGAGTTTTTACATTCCAATTTTTTCAACGCTGTCTCATATTACAAGCTAATAACAAGGAGTTTTTTTTTTTTTTTTGGAGTGAAGGACTATAAGTTTTCTAAACAATAAATTATTGTATAAGTTGAAATAGCTTCTACATTTCATTGTTTTCAAATGTTTAAACACTTTAACTTCATAAAAATCTGTAAGCTAATAAGAAACTTTTGAGAGAATGGTTTCCCTTAAAAAAAGGGGGAAAAGTGAGTACCTGCTTTGTAATAACCTGTCCTGCAGCAATATGAGAAAAATGGATATTGTAGAAATGGGAGAGAAACAAAGGTGCACTACTTTCCGCAAGCTCCTCCAAATATTTTGCATATGTAATTCCAGGAGAACTTGGATTAGGAATCTCAACACCTTCTTCCTTCAACCATTCTAGATCTTTACAAATAAGTCGCTAATAATAACTCTGAATAATAAATAAGTCACTAATTAAATATGTCTGAATAATAAATAATTAATTAAATAAGTTTGAATACGTCACTAATTAAATAAGTCTGAATAATAAATAACTCGTGAATAATAAAATAAGTCTGAATAATACAACTATATAACTACTGATAATCTCCTTCTCTAGAAATGTGTAAAGCTCTAACAAGACACGCATCTGATCTTCATGACCACCCATATGTAAATCTAAACTCTGCTGTATAATACCACCAACTGCGTGACACCGTGTACACCTAGTATCGGGACCAGCATCATGACTAGTAAAAAAATAATGATAAGTATAATAAATATAATAAATATAATAGTATCTGAAATAAAGATAAATATCCCTCAATCTATTTGTGTTACAGACAATGTACTATCTCTAAGATAGTCAGTCATATAACACAACAAGTGCAGCTGGTCCCCATGCCCATTTACCACAACTATCAAGATCTTGAAACAGAAAAAGATATTTTGCAGATACAAGTGTAAAACTTTTATCAGCCAGAATGGTACACCCTACCAAATGAAGTAGGTATGCCCTCACTGCACAGTCATATCTTCGTTCATGAAATTTCTTAAAAAATACCTCTTTCAACCACTCAAAACTATACGAGGCCCCTCTATTGGTCCTAGTCTCAGTGACAGCTTCATCATATGCAACTCCCAACAACTCAACAGCAGCAACAATTGCCAAATCTTCATTGACATTTGCGGGAGGTGTGAAAAACTCTCCAGTACATGGGATGCTCAAAAGACCCTTGACATCGTCAAGAGTAATAGTCATTTCACCGAATGGCAGGTGAAATGAACTAGTCTCTGCGTGCTATCTCTCAGCAAAAGCAGATATCATATTACCGTCAATCATATGCAAACTACATCTTCTTAGAAGACGTAATCCAGATATATTAATCAAATGATCTATTTGAGCAGGTAATTGATATCTGATATCAATGAATTTGTCTTGCTTTTTGCCATTCGAAACAACTTTCAAGGCACGTCTATCCTGTTTAATTAAAAATAACACACAATTACAAATATATTATAATCTTATACTACAAATAAATTACAATGTGTAATAAAATAACCTATACTACAAATATATTATAATATGTAATAAATTAAATTATTTACTAATATATCCATTTCACACATTAATTGCAATATGATGCTCATAATCTTTAAGGACAGAAAGATCATAAGGACCTCCAGGAAACATGGGTTCTTCAGGCTGGTGCTGCTGCTGATCATGTTCATCATCAAACACATGATCTTGCTGGGGCTGGTCATCCTGTTCTGCATCAAACATAGGATTTTGCTGGGGCTGCTCATCTTGGAGCTGCCCATCTTGGGACGCCTGCCTTTCCTCATTTCTCTTTCTCCTTTTTTCAACAATAGCTCTCATATTTGATTGTGTAGGAGGTCGAACTCGATAATGATCACCGTCAGTTTTTGCTCCTCTGGTCCTCACTAACAAAATTCAATAAAAAAAATTAAAAAAATTATATATATATATAAAATAACACAGTGTACCGAAAGTTTAAAAAAGGAATGAAATTTCCGGTAAACAAACCGAAAATTTCAAAAATGAAATTTCCGAGAAGACATCCGGAAATTTCAAATTTCCGGTATTGATTTTGAACTATCGAAAATTTCAAATTTTCGGGGAACCTTCCTGGAAATTTCAAATTTCCGGGGAACCTTCCCGGAAATTTCATTTTTTAAATTTCTGGTATGCATTTTGAACTACCGGAAATTTCAATCCTCTTGAAATTTTTCATCAAAACTCACTTTTCCGGATTTTTCAAGTGTAGGAGTACAACTATTTTGATTTTTTTATTATTTTGACTTTTACTGATTTTTTTAAAGGTTATTTTGGATATTTTATTAAAAAAACGTTTAATTGAGAATACAAATTTAAATAATAGGAGTACAATAGCTAACTTTCTTTCTAAGAGTATATATATGAATGTTGGACTTAAAAGGAGAGAACCTGAAATCTACATTTAGCTATATATATGAGATTTAAAAAAATTAAAAGAATAACATGATAAAAAATTATATAACAACTTTAATTTATTTTAAGAAATATTTTATAAACTATCTTTAAAAAGAATACAAAAAAAAAATACAAAAAAAAAAAAAAGTGAAAAAACTTTCCCAATTCTTTTTTCTTTCTTTCTCAAATGCAAATGATCCAACTACTCTTCACTGAATTTCCTTCGTCTTTGCTAAAATTATTCATTTGATTCCTTCAAAACCACCCAAACCAACGTGACCGTTATTGTCACCAACAACAACAAAAGCCTTGAACCGGGTTCTCTGACCGGCCCGAGTCTGTTTCTGAACCGGCATGATTTTCATCACCTCGTCTTTGAGAGTGGGACCCACGAGTGTGTGGATGATTTGGTGCTCCTTGATTGGGAGTGAGTGAAGGTAGATGTGCTCTAAGCTTCGGATCTTACCTTCCTTCACGAGACGACCTAGCTTGGTCACGGGAACCCATTTTTCTTCCTCTTCGCGTCTTCCTCCGGTTCTGCGGCGACCACCGCGGCCTCTGTCACCTCTTCCGCCACGTCCACCACGACCGCCGAAGCCGCTGCCGAAGCCACCACGATCTCCACCACCGCGTTGGGTTCATGTTCTGCGTGGGGCAATTTTAAGGACGACGATGTAATGCAGCAACAATGCTCGATTCAGGATGATGAAGCCAAGAAATTTCCTTATGTTGGTGACAAGGCAAGTCTAAGTGCATAATAATTCTTTGAAACTTGTTTATCTAGTCATTAAGGTTTAATTGGTTGAATTTGATCTATTTGAGGAAAGTGCCAAAAGTTATCAAACTTGGTGCTATGTTGTATCGCATCCTTGCATCTTTCATGTTTCATGAATCTTTCTTTTATTCCATTTAATGCAGGTGCTTGATGAGCAATATGCTGCCATTCGGCGTACACGGGGAGATTGAAATTGCTTCTTTCGAGGCTTTATGTTTTATTGTTTCAAGTTCAGAAACGTCCTCTACTTTTTACTTTGGATGTATATTCTTGCTCGGGTCTAGGGAGTATGGAATAAAACATTCCAAATTTCCAATAATTTCAGTCAATAAGTTAACTCTCTCTATCTCCATCTCTAGGAGCATATTATGGAATCTCAAGACAATGCAAAAATTGACCGTGTCAAAGCCAATGTTGAGCGAAGTAGAAAAGCACTTCAGACCCTGGGTTATGCAGAATTGACTTTTGAAGATTTTTTTACGGTAATTTATCAGCTGCATTCTTTGTTCCTTGTGTTTAGGGGTTATATTTTTGTTTATTATTTTATAAATATCTCAATGATTTACTAGCCAAAATTAATATATCCATTGAATTTATGGAAAATGCTCTATAAATAAGCATATTGTGCTTGGTATTCATATTAATCTCTGTTAACCTTTAGGCTAATCGAAAGTAGTTTATATGACTTTACGTCTCCCTTCTGTCTATCAAGCCTTGAATTATGGGAAGTATTTGAATAGATCATCCATATGTGCAGTTTTAATTTTGTTAGCAATTTCTTAAGTTATATGAGAATCAGGTGACTCAATTTACTGATATAAGAATTTGAATTCATCTTTTTAATAAGAATTTACTGATACAGGAGCCTGCTGCTCTGGAGCCGAGCCTTCTGCTCTGGAGCCTGCTCTGGACCCGAGCCTGCTGCTCTGGACCCGAGCCTGCTGCTCTGGAGCCGAGCCTATTGCTCTGGAGCCGAGCCTTCTGCTCTGGACCCGAGCCTGCTGCTCTGGACCCGAGCCTGCTGCTCTGGACCCGAGCCTGCTGCTCTGGACCCGAGCCTTCTGCTCTCTGGACCCGAGCCTGCTGCTCTGGATCCGAACCTGCTGCTCTGGACCCGAGCCTTCTGCTCTGGACCCGAA
>JBBPBR010000005.1:54839975-54855109 GCA_037974775.1 Cicer pinnatifidum | reverse complement strand
CCTGCTGCTCTGGACCCGAGCCTTCTGCTCAGGACCCGAGCCTTCTGCTCTGGACCCGAGCCTGCTGCTCTGGACCCGAGCCTGCTGCTCAGGACCCGAGCCTGCTCATCTGGACCCGAGCCTTCTGCTCTGGACCCGAGCCTTCTGCTCTGGAGCCGAACCTGCTCCTCTGGAGCCGAGCCTTCTGCTCTGGACTTGAGCCTGCTGCTCTGGATCATACATGGTTAGGTATATTTTTTTGTTTTGGTGTTGTTTTTTTTAATAATTTCAGTGCATGTTTTGTATCTTTATTATTCATGGCAAACATTGTACGATGAATTGTTTTATTGATGTATTTCATTTTATTTTTTTTAGAAGAAAAAAAATCATATATACTCAGCTTATTTGAATATCAAATTTAAACGTCTATTATAATATTGATATTATATGCATTATTTTTATTTTTCACATACTTTTTATCCTACGTAAAAAATTTGGATTTCAGAATTATATCACAAAAACAAATATTCTCTAATGTACTATTTTGATGTGGAAACATTGTTTCTTGATCATATGTATGAGTATGTGTTTATTATAAATTGAACTTGTGAGTTTAAAATTGATGAGTTTTTTTTTTATTGTAGATTCACTTTGTGCTTTGATAAGTAGACAAGGAAAAGTGAGGCTCACAAAATGGTATTCACCATATTCTCAAAAGGAAAGATCCAAGGTACCTGTCCTATTAATTTAAATATAAATTGTTTATTTTAATATCATAGTAATTGAAATTGCATCAATAGTTGGATACGATATCGCATGGGGATATTGCTTTGTCACCGAAAGTGCAATTTTTGTTTTTTGGGTCCAATAAAAAATGCAAGTTGAATCACATGAATCAACATAAACAATGATTTTTGGTAATATAGGAGAGATTGAAAGAAAAATAGATATTGAATTTTTGTGTTTAAATATTGAAATAGCACTAAAGAAAATTGAGTCTACTTGAATGAGTTATTACTCCACAACATTGCAGATCACAATTTGAATCTCACCTGAAATAGTTGAATTAATAAGTATCTTAAGAATACTTGTTACTAAAATATAAAAGAATTTTATTTTGAAAACTTCAAAAAAATTAATTTTTAAGAGATTGAATGCACAACTTTTAAGATATTGATTCTAACATTTATTATTTGGCAATTGTTTGTTAATCTGAGTATGTAATTTTATATACTTTGTATTGAACAAATTTGACTATTTTCCTAACATGCTAGGCATATTTCATATACCATTTGACATTTTAATATTGATGTCAATGTTTATGTATTTATAATGTATCAAAATGTAATTTATTCAAACGATAAAGAATTATGACACCTTAAGCAAATGGTCAAGGATGAACTCATCTTATGTCAAACAAAATTTTCAATGAAAATTAATCACTTCTAAACAACAATGAATACGAAATTTTGTACTTATAACATGATTATAAAAAAGAGTCATTGAATATATTGCATTCTGTTGTGACTTTTTAAATTGTATATTAACTATATTGCTTAAGTTGTTTTTTGTTCTGTTTTCTTGTTGATCATTTGGAGGTAATTAGAGAGTTAAGTGGTCTAGTTATCTCTCGAGGCCCAAAGCTATGCAACTTTGTGGAATGGAGAGGACTCAAAGTTGTTTATAGAAGGTTTGTGTCAATCAAGACTAATTAACAATTTTGTTGCTTTCTTTAATATTAACAAAAATACAACATTGAATTAACCAAATAGTTGCACTCAAGTAAGTTTTAATATATAACGAATCATTTAAAAAAAATTAAATTCGAACACAATCTAAAACAATCGTTAACTAAAATTTACTAACCTTCGAGACAAACTTCAAACTATCCGACTTCTTGTCCTACAAATTGGACGGTTAAAAAAAAAATTACATTATTGAACTATAAGTAACATTGAATCTCTTTGTTTTGTTTTCTTGTTTAGATATGCTAGCCTTTACTTTTGCATCTGCAATGATCAAGAAGACAATGAATTGGAGACTCTCTCCATTATTCATCACTATGTTGAGACATTGGATCGCTATTTTGGCAGTGTGAGGATATACCATCATGAAATGTTGTTGAATTCTTTGAAGTTTCAAATAAATTGTCTACAAATTTTAGAGGCTGAATTTGTTTCTTTAATCCTTGTCAGGTTTGTGAGCTAGATTTAATCTTTAATTTCCATAAGGTAATAAATAATACATCTTTAATTTCAAATATTGTTACTTAACTTTGAGATCAACCAGTGTATTTGCCTTTTATATGATGTTTTATAAGTAAGAATGCTAATTATTTAATTTAATAAAAGAAAAGTAACACTGCCATTTACTCTTTAGTGTTTATCTTGTATCAATAATTGAAGTTAATGTTTATGTTAATTATCAGGCATATTTCATATTAGATGAAGTTTTGCTAGCTGGAATGATGCAAGAGACTAGCAAGAGAACAACTCTAAGACTCATAGCTGCACAGGTATGAATACAAATTAGTCCTTCCACACTCTTCCATATATGTGTTATTATTACTTTGTGTTTGATGAAAATTTGATATAGTGTTACCTTGTTTTTCACACAAAAAATTGATCTTATGGTTTGTATTGTAGGAGGAGTTAGTGGAAGCTGCCAAAGAAGAGGCCAGTTCATTGAGTAATATAATTGCACAGGCAACCAAATAAGAAGAGCTTCATTCATTTTTTTATAAGAATTTGTTCTAAATAAATCATAATATAAAATACTTTATAATAATGATTTTGTTACACATTTGATTTATAATTGATGAATAAGGTGCAAATTAACTCATGTTACTGATTTGGTGAAATAAATTTTTGTCATTTTTGTAGAGATTGAAATTATTTTTGTATTACGAGCCTGCTGCTCTGGACCCGAGCCTGCTGCTCTGGACCCGAGCCTTCTGCTCTGGACCCGAGCCTGCTGTTCTGGACCCGAGCCTTCTGCTCTGGAGCCGAGCCTACTGCTCTGGAGCCGAGCCTACTGCTCTGGAGCCGAGCATGCTCCTCTGGACCCGAGCCTGCTGCTCTGGACCCGAGTCTGCTCCTCTGGAGTCGAGCCTGCTGCTCTGGACCCGAGCCTTCTGCTCTGGACCCGAGCCTGCTGCTCTGGACCCGAGCCTGCTGCTCTGGACCCGAGCCTGCTGCTCTGGACCCGAGCCTTCTGCTCTGGACCCGAGCCTGCTGCTCTGGACCCGAGCCTGCTGCTCTGGACCCGAGCCTTCTGCTCTGGAGCCGAGCCTGCTCCTCTGGAGCCGAGCCTTCTGCTCTGGACCCGAGCCTGCTGCTCTGGATCATACATGGTTAGGTATATTTTTTTGTTTTGGTGTTGTTTTTTTTAATAATTTCAGTGCATGTTTTGTATCTTTATTATTCATGGCAAACATTGTACGATGAATTGTTTTATTGATGTATTTCATTTTATTTTTTTTAGAAGAAAAAAAATCATATATAATCATCTTATTTGAATATCAAATTTAAACGTCTTATATAATATTGATATTATATGCATTATTTTTATTTTTCACATACTTTTTATCCTACGTAAAAAATTTGGATTTCAGAAATATATCACAAAAACAAATTATTCTCTAATGTACTATTTTGATGTGGAAACATTGTTTCTTGATCATATGTATGAGTATGTGTTTATTATAAATTGAACTTGT
The DNA here is from genome assembly GCA_037974775.1 of Cicer pinnatifidum. NCBI lineage: Eukaryota > Viridiplantae > Streptophyta > Magnoliopsida > Fabales > Fabaceae > Cicer > Cicer pinnatifidum. The sequence continues at coordinate 54,851,412 of JBBPBR010000005.1, read as the reverse complement.
GAGTTTAAAATTGATGAGTTTTTTTTTTTTATTGTAGATTCACTTTGTGCTTTGATTAGTAGACAAGGAAAAGTGAGGCTCACAAAATGGTATTCACCATATTCTCAAAAGGAAAGATCCAAGGTACCTGTCCTATTAATTTAAATATAAATTGTTTATTTTAATATCATAGTAATTGAAATTGCATCAATAGTTGGATACGATATCGCATGGGGATATTGCTTTGTCACCGAAAGTGCAATTTTTGTTTTTTGGGTCCAATAAAAAATGCAAGTTGAATCACATGAATCAACATAAACAATGATTTTTGGTAATATAGGAGAGATTGAAAGAAAAATAGATATTGAATTTATGTGTTTAAATAGAAATAGCACTAAAGAAAATTGAGTCTACTTGAATGAGTTATTACTCCACAACATTGCAGATCACAATTTGAATCTCACCTGAAATAGATGATTTAATAAGTATTTTAAGAATACTTGTCAATAAAATATAAAAGACCAGGTACAACTCTACGTAGAAAATTCCTTCTTAAAAGGAATATTACAGAAACTCCTTTTCTTTGGAAGTATTCCACTATTTCCTTATGATGATCCATCACACCCTATTAAAAGTATTTCTTCTTTTAGCATTTATCCTATACGAGCTATAAACAAGCGTTATCTAATATTAACACATTCTATAACATGTTTTTTTTATCATATAAAAGTATAGATATATCTCTTTTCTACCACTTTTATGTGAAGAGACTAAAGAGTGATATAAATGAATGCAATAACCACCTGATTAAGCATCCATTTGTAGCCCACAGCTGCATTGCATTCATTCTTGGAAGCACTTGTAAACCAATCAAGATTGTAAACTTTATCCATTGTCTTCAAAATTGACGAAACAGTTTCCCTTCTTTTGATTGCATCAAATATCTCCCCGTTGGAACTTACATTAATGTGACTATTAAAAAGTGTCTCAAATCATCCACTCCCATATCTTTGCATTGATAAGATGCAAAAATATCGCACAGGATTGCAACCACACTCCTCCCTGCCCATTCATCAATTAATTTGATAATCAAACCTACGTAAAAAAATATTAATTGGAGGCAAAAATATATTGACTCCCTAAAATACACATTAGTTAATAAAATTCTTTTGTTCGCCGAGCTACTAATGATGGTTAAGTTTAGTAGAAGGTGCTTATCCTCATAACGATCTATGGCGAATTATGGTTGAATTACCCTTTTGAGAATGTTAGTGTTCAAGCTATCAAGCTATTATTTCAAATGTAAGAATGATGACATATTAGATGAGATATAGGTAGTAGGACTCATTTATTAAATGAATAAATTGTGGTATTTATACCTGCCTAACTAATTAATTGAGTAATTGGTTAGTTAGTTATTACATGACACTAACACTTAAGAGTCAAATAGAATTGACTATGGCAAGGACAACTAAGTTAATCCAAAGATAAGTCTCACTTTATGAACCTATATGTAGATGAATGTGCATATGCACCTGTACATATATTATTAAGTTTTTATATTAAATCTATCTCATCTTTACAAATCTATCATGTTAGGTGAAGACTACTAACTATTTATTAACACATATTCGACCATATTTCATCAAAATGTGTGACTCTTAATCCACCCTCTCATGTTTAGGGTTGAATATCTGAAGTGTGACTTGAGTGACCGACAACAATGACTTGATAGCATATGGCCGAATATATATGTGTGTTTACCTGTTGAAAGTATTGGGTTGTGGATAATGCAAGTAAGGGAGTTCCCATTGTTCTACAGGAGAAGGATGACACGAGTGGTTGAAGACTTTTAAGTTCCAACAACTTTGAGCTTGTTCGAAAGAGAATCATTGTTTGCTCTACATTAAATGTACAAATTATGTATGTTGCATAAACAGCAGCTAAAACTAAAACTAAAACTAACAACTTCAATGTTAATGGAGATCTCTTCTTAATAGATTTGATGTCCACATACTCCTGAAAATAGAATGGAAATGGTTAATTACTACCATGTGACATTATATCTAACTAATATTTTTCAGTGAAGTCATTAAGAGACAAAACAAAAAAACATAACAATAGTTGTGTTGTGTTTTTACCTTGTTGAGGACAAATAGTTCTTCAATCATGTTTGAAGGAAATAGAGAGAAAGACAAAATGACATAGACCCTTTGTTGAATTTCTAATGTTTTATTTTTTCATAGGATCTATATGGTTTTTATGAGATTGAATTCTTAGTTTCGAGGTTTCAATTCCACGTGAAATTTACCGTTGATCAAGCAACCTGGTCGTGCTGCTGTTTAATTCATAGTTGTTTTTATTTTTAAGCTTTATAATAACTTGAATTATAAGAAAGTTTATATATATATATATATCAGTATATCTTACTAATAGTTAAATCAATTAATATTCCGTGGAAGAAAACAGCTGAAAAGTAAATGATGGAGTTGATAGATTCGATTCCATGATTATTTGAAAAGGAAACCAAAAAAGAAGTGGAACTCACGCACAGTTAAATTATTTGGTATATAAATAAATACATACATAGATATCATAATCAGAGCAATTCATGAAGAGACCACTTGGATTTAATTAATTAATTTAATAATTAGTACTAAATCAAGATAATTAGTAAGTGTTAATTCTCCGTGAATCAGATACAGTGAAGATGGGAGATTTAAAATTAAAATTGGGATGAAAGAACACAGGACTTCTTCAGAATGAGAATTTGGACCAAGGGCAGTCATTATAAGGGAACTTCTTTTCCCAATCATATATACACTTTGAAAGTATATTTTTGAAGAAAAAAATAATAATTTTTATGTCCGAAAATATAATTACAAACAAAAATACAATTATCTTACTTTTAATAAATGTTTGCGGGGAAAAAGAAGCTCTGTTTTATAAAGGTCAATTGGTCTTATATGACTCAATATTGACCTTGATCTTAGAGAACATTTATTTCACATTGGATCAAGTAATTTATGTTCAATTGGACTCCACCAATTTATGCAAACTGAAAGCAATGGAGACAACTACAATCCTCATTTAAGATACTTTAGAATCCTTTAAATGGATTATACACTCACTTCAAATATATCATCTACCAATGAAAATTTACATAATACAAGAGTTTTGTCTTCTAAGCTTGCAAGTGGATCGAAGTAATGCCAAAGGAACACAACTTCTTTGGCTAATATGATTTCTTAGTATGTTGTTCAGTTCCCAAAATTTCTTACTCATCCTAATAGCGACCAGTGAAGTGAACCACCACTATTATAGAACCAGAAAGGAATGCAGACCACAATCATGAAAGAGGAGATAGCATCGCAATTGGGCGATGAGCTCCCAGTGGTTTGATGACAGCAACTAGTGGCTCCAGTGAGTTTGCTAGGAGGGACAGTGAGTGAAAGAATGTACTTTTGTTTTTTGAACTTAAAGAAAGACCGAGACAATTCAATCTCTCAAAAAGATAAAAGTAAAATGCAACAAATTATGAAACCATTATATTCCACTTTAGTAGATTCACTATCAAACTGTTCAATGTCACCATTGAGCACAACCATACATAAATCAGATTAAAGACTGAGGTGCTGTTTATACAATGGAAAATACAGAACCCACATAAAGATAGTCGTGTAAACGTCGCCATTTTTATACATTACATATAAATTTTTCGTGGATTCCCAAATCCCAATCCAATGGGAGAGAAAGGAATGTCTGAAACATTACTCAAGAACATTCATATTACAAAGAGTTCTTCAAGTGGTGATCTCAAAAGTATTAATCGCTACAAAAGAGAATGCAAGTAGGAAACAATGGCCACGATAAGAAAGAAATCTTCAGTGATACTGAAACATAATGGTGATTATTATTTCAGAACTCATGATCTTGAAATGGTTCCAGCTAAAGCCACATCTCTAATGAAAAGATATTTTCATTTCCCAGGCTATATCATTAAAATCCATATCAATAAGGATTGGCAAACCCATAACAGATGTAACCTGTCCCTGGCAACAGTACTATTTGCTGCAACAAAAATGGTTACCAAGCTACAGTTAACAAGCTCAAACTACCGACTTTCCTACACAGCAACATGCCTTGACTGCTTAGTCTGGACTGATATTCCGGTTGAACCACCGCACAATTTAAAATTGCAATTGCAATGAAATGCTGGACCAAAAAAACATGCAACCAAATGTAAGAAATGACACAATTGGGAGCAGTAGCACAAAGTGAAGCACAAAATGTATCACTTTTCGGTTTAAGCATAACAGGAGGGGGGGAACATTATATATATTGCTTAAGGATGGAATAATACATTATCCAGGATGCATAAAGCATTTGGGATGACCTTCTTGATCCTCTATCAATTAAAAGCACTAATTTAAAAGTTAAAAGGAAGATTAAATTTTTTAGAAGACTTACCATAAAAAAGTCAGTGCTATTGACAAAAAAAAAACAGAGAACCAATCAGCTTCTTCATAAGATGATCAGACGAACAATCTGTCCCATAAATTGGAATGACTTTTTTGTTTCTTTTAAACATTTATTTTTTTCTTCCCGAGACCAATGCTGCATAAAATTCAATCACATATTATTTATAAGTATAACACAGCATCAAAATATTGTATAAAGACAAAATTAAAGGATTCCTAGTAATAAACCTCAGCAAGCACGTTAAGCTTTTCGCGTACATCTTTCAGCATTTCCTGTTCGTCTCCTCCCCATTTGCAGAACTCCAGCTCCTTACCTTCCAGGAGCTTTTCAGAAACCTACAACCAACAACAATAGAATGATATGCTTAAAAATTTCTTGATGTTTTCACATGTACAAAATTAAATTCTTTAAATAAGGAATTATTGCTATTTGATTCAGAGTTGACTACAGGATTTCCCACCTATAAATGTTGGAAAGACAATATATAACAATATAATAATATATATTCACATGTGCACAAACACCTACATAGTACATACTGATTTCTTCTAATATCTCTGTAATATTCAAAAAACCAAGGTATCATTCCACTCATCCGCTGAAATTCAAAGAAAAAATAGGCCCACACAATATTCTTTATGATTGTTTCCTATGATCCTCTATTGTTCCAACCTTCAACGGTCATTATCCATAACATGAAATAGCCACACAAGTAACAAAATAATACATGCAATTGGATTCTCTATTTCCAAGCTAGAGCAAATAGAACTTCAACTATTTGAGGTAAGCTAAATATTGAGTGTGGTTTGACAACACTCTATTTTGTAGTCTCTCTATCTCTAAAACTCAATTATGGATTAGTTTCTCAAGAAGCACCAATAAAGAACAGAAATAGTAAAAGAATCAGGTAATAACTATGGTTTTTTAAAAAATACTAGTAGCTTCTCTCATATATATTAAAACTAGTAACAGACCCGTGCAATGAGGTAGACATTTGAAAACTAGTAATGCATGCAAATAAGTAAAGATAATAACAGAGCAATATATGGTAAGGTAGGCCGAAATATTGTGTGCAATAAAGACAAAAAAGAAGCTAATAAAACATATTTAATTTAACACAATACCGAAAAACAACATTGACATTCAAATGAAATTGAAACAAAAGAGTAAAACCACTACTCCTTTAGGATCAAATGTGATTGACTTCAATGAATATGATATTTAACGTAGCAATGTGGACTAACGTATGAATTAAAAGTATGCTCATGTTGTACTGTGCAGAAAGAAAGCTTAGAACTATGACAAAAGGAGTTTTTACATTCCAATTTTTTCAATGCTGTCTCATATTACAAGCTAATAACAAGGAGTTTTCTAAACAATAAATTATTGTATAAGTTGAAATAGCTTCTACATTTCATTGTTTTCAAATGTTTAAACACTTTAACTTGATAAAAATCTGTAAGCTAATAAGAAACTTTTGAGAGAGTAATTCATAAAAGGTCTCCCTAACTAGATTGGTTTCCCTTAAAAAAAGGGGGAAAAGTGAGTACCTGCTTTGTAATAACCTGGCCAGCAGCAATATGAGAAAAATGGATATTGTAGAAATGGGAGAGAAACAAAGGTGCACTAGTTTCCGCAAGCTCCTCCAAATATTTTGCATATGTAATTCCAGGAGAACTTGGATTAGGAATCTCAACACCTTCTTCCTTCAACCATTCTAGATCTTTACAAAGCTCTTCTGATCTTTCCAATCCAGTTTTCCTCAAGTACGCATCTGCAATTCAAACACACAAACAAAATCAATTTTAGGACTGCAGTTACTGCGATTAAGCGTAAAATGAAGTATTGAACAACTTACAAGAAACGTTATCAGAATCGTCGACCATGCGTTCGAGTGTGGTGAAAACGAGTTGGTTATCGACCAAGAATCGAAGGAAGCCTTCCATGGAAGGACGCCACGTGTCAGGAATGGATTGGTCTCCTGCGTGTATGGAAGGAGTGGGAACTGCGAGTTTATCGTTACGGAGTCGCATGGCGACGAATCTCATCTCTTCAGTGATACCGGTGGTTTCTCCGGGATAAAGTTTCCGATACCTGTTCCTCTTTTTAAGCATTGGTGGATAAGAAGAGGAGTTGTTGTTACTATTATTATCAGTATTGTTGAGAACGATACTCCTCCTCCTTCTGGTGTTTGTTGATAACCATAGGTGTTGGTGCGTCGGTGGTGGTTTCACCGTTAACCACATCGCAATGCTGCTCTTGTTTATTGCAGATTGCGTTATTGCTATGTTCCACTTAACCTTCAACTCCATTTTTTAAATAATGATTAGGTACCAAGATTCAATCAATTATCTAGTCTATTATCTATTATATATATTTAAAATAGACACGTGGTTTCATAATATTTCTTTCACAATATCTAGTCTATTATCTATTTATGTGTATCTCTTATAAAGTTCTATTGTGTTTTTATGTTTTACCTTTTTTTTTTACTTAGTTTTTAAATAATTTTTTTTTCTTTTAATCTCTTTAATCCCTAATTTTTTTTAATGACTTCCTCCAACAATTTATTATTCCCTCTTGTGTCATTCGCCATCCTCTCAAAATCATATTATTCTTCGAAATCGCCAACTTTAATCCAAAGATACACTGAAAGAGGTATATGTTGATTCGTTGCAACAAAAAAATTTCTTCTTTTGTCCATTTAAGTGTGTTGTCCCGAAATATACTTTTGGGCAAAATATGTTGTCCGGAAACACATGTGATTTTTTGAAATGTGAGGTGGAAAATGTATTTTCTGTTCGGACAAATTCTGCAGTTTTATATTTTTATCCTTCCTTAATTACAGATAAAGGGCACAAAGGAACAATCATCATTACAGTCTCAGTATTAATAGGAGCTATTATAATTGCCATTGGTGCATATTTTATTTGTATAAAGGCTTCAAGTCCAGGTAAGTATCATTGTTGTAGATTTAAATTTTTGCAAACAAACTCACATTTTATTGGTATTGTTGAATATATAATATAAGCTAACACATGTTTGTCATTCCTGCTTATGATTCAGTGAGAAAAAAGAACACCATTTTTTAGTTCAACAAAATTGAAACACCTAAAGAATACACAAGTGACAATGTAATTGGAGAATTGTCACAAGCTAAGCTACTAGAGTTATTACTGTTTGAGAAGCTTGCAATTGCCACAAATAACTTCCATTCAACTAACAAACTTGGTCAGGGAGGTTTTGGTCCAGTATACAAGGTATGTTAAATCGAGCAAAGTTAATCATGTTTGAAGTCATTAGTTGTTTAACTTTTTTCTTTCTGATATTGTATTTATAGGGAATACTGCAGGATGGTAAGGAAATAGCCGTTAAAAGACTTTCGAGATCATCGAGACAAGGACTAGAAGAATTCATAAATGAAGTAGTAGTGATTTCTAAGCTTTAGCATCGCAATCTTGTACGCCTTTTAGGTTGTTGTATTGAAGGAGATGAAAAGATGTTGATGTACGAGTTCATGCCAAATAGAAGTTTGGATGCATATGTGTTTGGTTAGTTCTTTTAATGGCGTCAATGAGGCTTTCATAATTTACTTTATTAATCATGTGTAGTTTTATTTTAATATGAGTTTTGTAGAAAGTATTCTTGACAGAAGATTTATATGCATATTCAGATATGTTCAAAATAATATGTTGTGACGATTTTAATCTTTATAGTTCTATCAAGAAATAAACTCTTAGATTGGAAAAAACGCTTCAACGTAATAGAAGGAATAGCTCGTGGATTGCTTTATATACATAGAGATTCCAGGTTAAAAATCATACATAGAGATTTGAAGGCAAGTAATATTTTGCTAGACGAGGAGCTGAATCCAAAAATATCAGACTTTGGTATGGCTAAAATCTTCGGAGGGAGTGAAAATCATGCCAATACACAAAGGATTGTTGGAACATAGTAAGTGTACCTTCTTGTTTGTATAATGTTTGAGCAACATACTTGAAGAGTTGATTATTAGATTCCAATTTCAATACAGTGGTTATATGGCTCCAGAATATGCAATGCAAGGAGTATTTTCAGAAAAATAAGATGTTTTCAGCTTTGGAGTTTTGTTGATAGAGATTGTGAGTGGAAGACGAAACTCAAACTTTTATGAAAGCGAAAATGCTCTGACACTCTTTGGGATTCGTAAGTCTATAAAATAGATATATTAATATTGAAACAATATAATTTTTATAGAATTTTTTTTATAAAACTTGAATTTAACTTTTGTTTCAATTTAGGCATGGAATCAATGAAGGGAAGACAATATTTCAACTTTAATAGAACCAGAAATATATGATCAAATTCATCATAGGAATATTTTGAGATGTATACATATAGGACTTCTATGTGTACAAGAATCAGCTATAGATAGACCTATTATGGTTGTAGTAATTTCTATGTTTAATAGTGAAACCATGGATCTTCCTCCTACAAGGGAACCTGGAGTAGCAATGTCAATTATAAGGAAGGGGGTTTGAATTATAATTGCCCTTTTAGAAAATTCTTGTTTAAAACTAAAAGTTTAACTCAAGATTGATCTTGGTTGTAACGAAGATTGATCTTGGTTAGTCAAAAACAACAATATCAAATTTCTCAATATAAAATCTGATTATCAAGCATAAAGTAAATAGAGATAGAGATAGAGAGATCACACAAGGATATATCCTGGTTCACCCAACCCGGGTTACGTCTAGCCCTCACAACCGTGAGATTTTCCACTAAGTGTTCAAAACAAAGAACCTTTTGGTTTTACAACACCTAGCTCAGATCAACTTTGATCTGTTACAAACATAAAACATTTCCACCCAGAAAGGAGTTCAATCAGGTCACCTATTAACCTTGATAGGATTTCTTACAATCTACTCAAACTATTTTAAACTCTTACAGTTTGAGTTTACAATAATGATGAGATTGTTTTCTTAGAATATGAGATGTCTCAACTCTTGTTTGAGAAATATATTCTATAATTAGAACTCAATTATTATTGATTCTAACACAACTCAAAGATTAAAAACAGCAAGCTTTAAGAATGATATTGAGACACTTGAGTATGATTGAAATGATTTATGCTTTGCTTGGCACTTTGAGTTGTGTCTTGTTCTTCATCTTTAAGCTGCATTTATAGACTTCAAGAGAGCTTGGGACAACTCATATATCCGTTGAAATAGGGCCAGCTGTCATGAAATAGTTGTTGGATAAAGTCTGCCAAAAAGCAAGAGTGATTACAGCTGCATCCAAGATTGTTCTTCGAATTTGTTTGTGATGAACTATCTTGTACTTTGTGATTGTGTCAGTTTCCTGAGTGGAATGCATGTTTTTCAGTCACGTGTGCATGTTTATAAAGGTACAATTAGTAGTGTACTTTATAGCTTGTAGCTTTGTACTTGCACTTGCTTTATATGAAGAATGATCTTGTATTATGCTTTTAATGAAGCATGTCTTTGATTCTTCGAAATCTAGAACAAATATGATTTAGATTGATCCTTGTTGATTCTATATGAAGATATGAGATGAATAATGTTTCCAGGATCCAATCTTTTACAAGGAAACTGATTATTCTTGTTTCTGCCATAAACGAAGATCGTTCTTCGTTTCTCAGCAATAAGTCAAGATCGATATTCGTTTTCCAGAACTGCTTCAAAATCAATCTTCGCTTTCCAGAGCTGCTTTCTTTGATTTTAATGAGATTTGATTTGTGATATTTTATACCTATCTTGTTTTAACACACTCAAATGCACATGTTAAATACCAAATATTTAGAATCATAATTAGAATTCTTAATTAACCTTTTGTTTGTTTTCATCAAAACATTAAATTTAGATTTTGTCTCAACAGAACCTGCATTCCTCCTGAGACATAATATGTTGAATACAATCTCTTCTAAAGAAATAGATGAATTGTGTTCCAATAATATTGTGAGTATGACAAATCTTCATGGAAGATAGGAAATTGAAGCTTTGTGTAAATGATTCATACTCATTATTGATATTGCTTGAACTTTGTATATTTATAATAGACATAACATAATTCTTTGATTCATGTTGTCTCGTCTAGTATGACCAAGACTTTTTTTAATAAAAAAATTCAAATGAATTGGATTTTGAAGGCTCTCTAGAGTCCATGCATGTCTCAAGATTCATAGAGCACTGGTTAGATGTGATGTACTTACAAATTATTCATCAATTAAGTCTTTCGCCTGACAGTGAAAGTTGAACTCACGCGTTTGTGGAATATGAGTCAACTCATTGTGAACTGAACCAATTTTGTTAGTATGAAAAAGACTTTGTTATTGATGTTATTGAATTTATATGGAAGTCATGACACTCTCATTAAAAGATTGAATTCTATCAAGGGAGCTCCTTTTGAGTAGAAGTTACTCTAGAAAATAGAGAGAGAACAGTGTAAACGTTGCAGCAATTATGCACGTGTGTTCGCAAATACTAGGAAAGACACAAAGTGATTCTTATTCAGAAAATAATTTAAAAATTCAGGAATTTGAATAGGGATAATAAATTTACACTTTTAAGGCAATGTAAGCATTCTTTGAAGCATACAACTTGATTCATTCCAATTTAATATTTATTAATCATTTTATATCATTATATCATATGTTAGGTTATTTAAAATATTTTAAATTAATGAAATTACATGTGAGTGAAACTTCATAAGTGGTTGGTTTAATTTTAAAATATTATATAAAAAAGAATTTATTTTTCAATACAAGAGACTCAAATTTCATACGTGGTTGGTTTGATTTTAAAATTATTATATAAAAAATTTATAATAGTGTATTTTTATTTTAATAAGAATAAAAATGTAATAAAAAATTTATAAGTGATTCGATTCCATCCACTTTCCAAACAATGGTAGGAGAATTTTATTTTATTACATTATAAAATATCAAACAATGAAAAAAAAATATATGTTTCATTCC
>JBBPBR010000005.1:54776945-54790166 GCA_037974775.1 Cicer pinnatifidum | reverse complement strand
ACCAATAAAATTTATCTTAGGTATAATAATTAAATCTCATTAACGATAATTTATCTAGTGTATTGTAATTAATTCCTAAATGTTTACTTTCCAACAACTAGTTAAATCCAATATTAATATAATTCAATATCAAAATTTTAAATATATGCGTTACGAGAAATACATAATTGTGTTTATATAAACACATGGATACTAACCAATAGATTTGATTTAACAAAAGTACAATAAAATTAAAATATAAAATTTAAACTAAATTCATATTAATTGAACTCGGGAGAGTACGGAGCAAAATTAAAGCAATCAACAACCGTATGCAGACTTTTTGATTATTATCTCTTTTTCCTATTTTAAAATTTATTTATGTGAATGTCTTTTTTCTTTTTAAATAGGAAGTCACTTTATCAGGAAACGATAAGTTGAAGGAAAAAATTTAAAAACTTATTAGGAAGTCGCTTCCATGACATGTAACTTACCTTTTATTTTTATCTTTTATATATTTTAACATTTTGTATTAATTAGGATAGTAAATTAAAATTAATTTAATTATTTGAAAAATAAAAATACTAACAATAAATTAAAATAAAATTTATATTTTAATTATTATTATTTTAATTATAATTAAAATAATTAAATTATATCATAATTTAAAAAAAAAAAATACATCAATTTTGTTGCAAATAATAATAATAATAATTAAATAAAAATAAAATTATATTAAGAAAAATTATAAGAAGAGAGAGTCACTCGAAATGCATGTATTTATCTACTCTATTATCATATTGTTGAAAAATATTATATAGATAGAGTCACACTTCAGTTCGGTTTCCATCAACAAATACCGCAATCACTAGAGAAAATGAAAATATAGCAAGAGATCGATCGACAAGAGGCGTGAGATTGGTGATAATTAGAATTGGGTTTGGAGGGAAGAAATTAAATATTGAAATGAGCGCCATAATTACGTGTTGCAAAGTAACATCGTACAAGGTGTTTTATGTCATATCACATAATATATGATTTGGTTTAGACTAGGGATGACAATGAGTAGGGTTTGGATAGGGTACTATAGTACCCGTCCCCATATTTAAAAAAATATTCATACCCGTACCCGTACCCGTACCATATTGGGTATCAACTTTAACACTCATACCCTTACCTTCTGGGTACCTCTGTACCGATATCCACTACCCACGCATTAACTAAAATAAATCGATAAATAAATATTATTTTGTGATTAAATTTAAAAATTATTCAAATATCATAAATCTAATCATAAAGTATTATAAATCAAAATATTTTCTAACTCAAAATATTTCAAATGAACGCTCGTTAAAATACACATTCAAATATCCATAATAATATTTTATGAAGTTGTAAGTCTTACGACAATATTATTTGAGATCAGTAAAAACAATTGATAAGAAATTGCAAGTATAATTACAAAGACATGATTAATAAGATATAACTATTAGTTATAAATTCACAATTATTTAACTATTCATCATAATCAAATTCTTAAAAAGTTTGCAAACGTTTATCTTTTGATTTAGTTATAGATATTGTAATGGTCTAATGATATTAAAACATAAAACAAATAATATATTTATATAAGTGCGGGTGCAGGGCGAGGTGGTACTGTAGTGTCTGTACCCGCACCCATATCCGCTTAATGTTGCGAGTAATTATCCGTCCCCGTGCCCATACCCATTATGCGAGTTTTTACCCTACGTATTGTGAGTTTTTTTGTGGGTACCCATTGGGTATGAGTCTAATTGTCATCCCTAGTTTAGACAACACACCAAATTATTTATATCTGTAGAATGATATATTCGTGATCCCCGTTACAACCGTCGTCATATCTTTATGTGCAATCGACCTCCCAATCAACCCCACAACAACAAAACACAACAGGATCGTCTTTATCGTCGCCTCACCTACACGTCGCCACTGAAGTTATATGTTATGATCCACCATCGACTCAGTACTATGTTTCGTTGTTGCCAAAAATATCAACCCCGATTATTCGACAGAACATGAACTTTTCTATAATTTATTTGGAACTTAGCGCACAACTCCTGAGTCGGCTTATGCTATATTTGATTCGATGCATAATCCTCAGCCTCAAATTTTAATGGAAGCAGATGACAGTGGTTCTAATCCACCTACAACTTACATTGATGAAAATTATCAAAATCAAGATGAACCAGAATAACCGCAACTTGTTTAGAGAGCTATACAAGTTCGACAACATCCTAAATGTGAGACTAGGAGTCATTTAGGTGGACATCATTGATATAAATTATAGATGTACTATAGTATTTAGTCTATTATTTTATAATTATAATAAAGTGATTCAATAATAGGATTTTTTTTAAATAATCTATTTTTGATTTTTTTTGCAATGACAATTTTGAGGTGGGTTGATTTTATTTATTTATTTTTAAATATAGAATTTTTTTTTTAAAAAGAATGATTTATTGCATTCAACTTTTTTTTTTTAACTTAACAAAAAAAAAATAATTATATAACTTATCTGTTAAAAAACAACAGTATTAAGTTTACAAAAATTATATAGATTAACTAGATTTGTCTTTTATATTTGAAGAATAATTTTGAATATGATCAAATAATCGACATAGTCTATATTTTTTTTTTACATTTTTGTTTTACATTCCATTTAATTATACTATTTGGATGATTTTTTTTTTAATTATCATCATTTGAGAATTATGATACATTATTTCAAAAATAGGATATTTAAAAAAAATCCCCAATAATAAAATCGATAATTATTATTTGTTTTTTGGTATATAAATAAAATAGTACAAAAAATATATCCAATACAAAGTTTATTTCAAACGCGAGATATTATATCAATTTAATAATTTTAATATTTAGTAATTGAACTAAATCTATAAAAGAAATGTGACATTTCTGTTATTTTTTGTACAAATAAATTGATAATTCTAATTAATTTTTAACTCTTCGTATTAAATTGGTTTACACGCGCACATAAATATTTTTTTTCTTTCTCAAAATAAAAAACGTGCGAGGAAATTGAATTTGTGACTAGTCGTGAGAGTCAATTTATTTTGTGGGACGTGCCACAAGTGAATGAATAAAAGTCAAAGATAGTGACATTGACCGCACCGCACGAACCCTGGCTGGCTCGTTGCGCCGAGCTAAATGAAAAAAATAAGAAAACGATGCGTTTTTGCCACGTCATTGCATTGTATTTCTCGAAACGAAAAAAAACAAAAACGAAATGGTCTCATTTAATTTAATTTTAATTTTCATTTGCGCTTTTTTTTTTGTTAAGTTGTGTTTCTTTCTCTTTCTTTCAACAATGGAATATTTGCAGCACGCTGGGATCCGCGTTTTTGGATCGCACATAACATTCCAATTCATTCCGCATTTACGCGCCTGAACGAACAAACGACATCGCCGTTTCGCTCTTCTCTTCTTCTCACCGTAATATCATCTCTTCTCCCTTTCCATTTCTCACTGCGTTTCGTTTCATCTTTTTTTTTTTTTACATCGACGACCATTGCCGTTTTTCTCGCTATTCAATTTTTCTGTCGTTTTCATATCGTTCAACGTCGTTCATTGAATTTCTCTCCATTCCAGGAAATTTATATTCGTAATTTCATTGTTTTCTCTACATTATTACGATCTTCATTGTCGATGCATTGATTATGGATGAAAATAATTAATTATTTGGTGAAAAAGGAAAATAATGATTATGATTTTAATTTTTCTTAATTAATGTTTTGTTTTTGTTTCCTTATTTAGGATTTGGTTGTGAAATCACACATAATAGAGGATTAAATTAAGAAGCACTTGTTGTTTTGGTATAAAAGTTGAGTAGCTGGAATTGGAATTTGGGGATTGAAGAGGGGAATGAACAATGTCTACTAAGAGTGAACACCAAACGGTTCCTCTTTCGGTTCTATTGAAACGTGAATTGATGATTGAGAAAATTGAGAAACCTGAGATTGTTCATGGTCAAGCTGGTCAAAGCAAGAAAGGAGAGGATTTCACCTTGTTAAAGGCCGAGTGTCAGAGGATGATGGGTGATGGAGTCTATACTTATTCAGTTTATGGGGTATGTTTAATGTTTCTCTCGTTCTTCTTTTTCAGATTCAATCACTGATTTTCTTATTTGGACTTGATTGGTTACATGTTTTCGTTTGATGTGTTTTATACATGTTCAGATTGGATTATTTTCTAACTTAAGAGAGTTTTCAATAAAATAATTTTATGTTTTTTTACTTGCAAAAAGTATATAACCTGATAAGCTTATAGTAGTAGTTATTTATGGAGAACTTAAACCTGAGAGATTCAGAAAAATCTAAAAATTGAGATGTAGTAGCTAAATTCAATTTATAAGAGTAACTATTGTTTAAAATACTTACAATAATTACATGATTATTGTTTGGAAAGTTTATCATTCTATTCTATGGCATGACTTGATGAATGGAGAAAAAAATGAGATTAAGTATTTATTGCAAGGATGGAAAATGGTATTGATTTCCTCTTATGGAGTTGCTACTTTTGATAGATTTACTGAGAGTACAATGTAATTTTTTTTAATGTATTGACTTTTAATTCATAGCTGACTTTGACTTTGATACCGGTTTAGCCAGTTGCATATTGTGTCTACATCAACATGGAGATGTCATATTTCTGACATTTATTGCTCAATTGATGTGAAGTGTGAACAGTTTCCCCTCTTGTTATGGTTTTTTTGTATGCACTCATCTTAGTTGCATCACAAGAAATTTTTTAACCATTTATGCACTGAATGCATTAATGTTCTTTTTCTTAGTTTATGCCTTTTTTTTTTTTTTGTGTTTTCCCTGGTTTCATTTTCTCATTTGGAAGTTTTACTTACAGCTATTTGATGGGCATAATGGATCTGCTGCTGCTATTTATTCTAAAGAGAATCTTCTAAATAATGTGTTAAGTGCAATTCCTCCAGATCTTAACAGAGATGAGTGGTTAGCAGCATTGCCTAGAGCTTTGGTTGCAGGCTTTGTAAAAACTGATAAAGATTTTCAACAGAAAGGCATGGACAATTTACTTCTATTAGTGTTTTCTTTGCTGTCTGTTAATTATTTGTTTAAGAAAATTAATGTGAAGCAATGGGAACCTTATGGTAATATAACCCAAAGCATTTGTTAAAATTTCTATTATCGCTGTCATCTATCATCCAGGGCTTCTCAGAGTAGAGATGTAAAATACGAGTATAAAAGAAAAAAAGTTTTGCAGATATGCATGCAGAACGTGCTATCTATATTTTGAAACCTTGGCATCATTTTTGTTTATTCGAAACTCTCTAAAGATTTGACACTAGCTCTTTTTGAGAGCAAAGCTATTGCAATATTGCTCTTGCTATTTATTTGATTTTTTTGAAGATTTTGGTTTGATTGTAAATGTTGGTGGATGATAAAACTCCTTTTCAAAGTGTGGGATTTTTTTTATAACCATATGTGAGAGGCTTTTTGCAAGTGGGTGCTAGCATTTGTCTTCTTAGGTTGAGCTTCTTTGCCTGGTTTAGACTCTGGACATGAATCTTGCTAGTTAAGGCATCAGCTCCAACTAGCTTTAACAACACGACATTGCTTTGGCTCGAGTTTGCAAATTCATCAAGAAAACCAAAATTTATTTTTCCTTGATTAAAAAATCCTTGGACAGGTTTAGCAAGCAATTTATATAGTTTCACACTTCCTTGATTAATGCTAGTTATGTTTGTAGGCACCTAAGAGATATAAGGTTGACTTGGTGGTTGAGGGGAGGGAGTTAGGGAGGGAGAGTTTGTTCTCCACCTCCAAAGTAAAACTAAATATATAACATTTGTTTGCTCATATGGACTGTATAGTTAGCTCATGATTTAAATTGTGGACTACATCAAGCAATGTGGTTGCAGCATCAGAAAAAAGCAGCTGTGACAGTTGCATCATACTTGAACTGAGAACCACATTGGTCCCTATCAAACAACTATAGCCACAACATGACTGCAACCACAATGCCACTGTAACCATAATTTAAAATCATGTGCTAGTTGTCGACATATTAGAGTATTTTAATGTTTAATGAAGAACATTAATTAGTAATGGAAATTTTAAGAAGTTGTGACTGAGCTGTGATTGATAGTTTTTATACTTCTGAATTAATGTTGTAAATTTTTATATTTTCTCATTACAGGACAAAAATCAGGAACAACTGTCACCTTTGTCATTATCGAAGGATGGGTTGTAACAGTTGCATCAGTTGGCGATTCCCGTTGCATACTAGAATCTTCTGAAGGCGAGATTTATTATTTGTCAGCAGATCATCGGCTAGAAACAAATGAAGAGGAGTAAGTTGCAATTTGTTTTTGTTGAACAACTGTTTGGAATTGTTTTGTTGTTAATAACCTCACCCTTCTTTTTCACTTTCACCAGGAGGGTTCGTATCACCTCTAGTGGGGGTGAGGTTGGTCGTTTAAATACAGGAGGAGGTGCAGAGGTACATTTCCTTTTAGTTTTATCCCTTTTAACCTGTATGGTTTTGTTCCATAACAAGCTTCCAGTAATGACTTAATTTTTGTGACATGATGCTTGCCCCGTTAAACTACATAATCAGAGATTAAGAGTAATGTGAATCATTGTACCAAACAAAAGAAAGAGTAATGTGAATCATACCATGGTAAATTGAGAGGCAGGTGTACACTTGTTGATTACATTTGGTGATAAGACCATATCAAATTAACAGTATCATTCTCATTGCATTTCATTAAAACTTTTTACAATCTTTCTTGGAAACTGTTGTTTAGAATCTTTAGATAATATGTAACTGTCTCCCTATATATTTTACCAAAATTCTCTTTAGAAGAAATTTGCATTTGATTTTGAGTTAATAATACTAATTGGCGATACGACCATATCAAATTAACAGTATTGTTCTCATTGCATTTCATAAAAACTTTTTACAATCTTTCTTGGAAACTGTTGTTTAGAATCTTTAGATAATAGGTAACTGTTTCCCTATGTATTTTACCAAAATTCTCTTTAGAAGAAATTTGCATTTGATTTTGAGTTAATAATATTAATATGCCTAACTAGATTAATGGTTTTTGTAGGTTGGTCCATTGAGATGTTGGCCCGGTGGCTTGTGCCTTTCACGATCTATTGGAGATATGGATATTGGTGAATTTGTTGTCCCTGTACCTTATGTAAAACAAGTGAAGGTTAGTCACTATGTCTATACTCAATCTTACACATAGGACAGTGGTTGACTTACATTGATACATTACTTTTCATTTGCAACCCTTTCACTCTCAAAGTCACTTACTCTGTATATTTCTTTTCTCTTCTTGGTAATCCTACACAGACTTTCACCGCTGTTGTCTTTTACGTGCATGTGTAGTTTCTTCTTAGCAAGTGTTTCTGTTAACCACGTTTCAGAAACTTTGATGATTAAAAGATTGAATTCTTATGAAGGATTATGAAGTTGTTGTTTGTATTCCAAGAAATCTTTATTTGTGCATCTTTTTCGAGGAAGAGTTTAATTTATTTCTGTCAATTCAGCTGTCCACTGCCGGAGGTCGGCTTGTTATCTGCAGTGATGGTGTTTGGGATTCTTTACCTGCAGAAGTAGCCCTTGATTGTTGCCGTGGCATGTCACCAGAGTCTGCTGCACCACAGATTGTAAAAGTAAGATAAATGTACATCTTTTGAATGATTTTATGAGTTTTTTTGTGGGACTGTTTAGATGTTAAGTGTAATAGTAATCTCCGACTTCAACATCATAAGATACCTTGTTTGCATTAGTTTCTCTTGATAACTTAGTCATTTAGTGTTATGAAACTATTGATTGTGTGTTTATTATCTCTTCTCTTTGTCTTCAGGAAGCTTTACAAGCAAAGGGACTTAGAGATGATACAACCTGTATCGTTGTTGATATATTACCTCAGGAGAAGCCACCTGCTCCTGTGCCACAACAAAAGAAGCCAGTAAAAGGAATGCTCAAGGCAATGTTTCGTAAAAAGTCTTCTGAATCATCTTCTTATATTGATAAAGAATACTTGGAACCAGATGTAGTAGTGGAGCTGTATGAGGAAGGCTCTGCTATGCTTTCAGAGAGGTTTAGTTTTGTAATAGCCGTTGCAAAAGTTTACAGCTTGCTCTCTAGTTCTCTCTTAACAATAGAATGTTTGTTTAAAATGCAGGTTAGATACAAAATATCCACTCTGCAACATGTTCAAGTTGTTCATATGTGCAGTATGTCAAGTAGAAATAAAACCCGGAGAGGGTATTTCAGTACATGAGGGTGCTCCCAACCCTCGAAAATTGCGCCCCTGGGATGGACCTTTCCTTTGCATTAGTTGCCAGGAGAAGAAAGAAGCCATGGAAGGGAAAAGATCATTAGGTGTTTTGACGACTCCTTTTCATTTCTGTCCATCTTCCTTGAAATATGTTTTCCATAACTTAATCCACTATTTGTGGTTTTGATTTCAGATAGACTTAGCAGCGGAAGTGACGAATGAACTCTCATGTATATTTGCATTTTGAGAGTGATCAAAGTTGTTCATATATGATGGAAAGTTCAAACCTCCTAGCAACAATGACTCCTTTGTATTATCACAGGGACTTTATGGATCTAATTTGGAATGCCTCATGAAGATACATATGAAAACCAACAGCAGCTTGGTAGAAGAATTCTAACTTGGAAAGTTTGGAATGGCAACCACTCAAGTGTGTGAAAGGTTGAGTTATAAGTGGCAGTGCACAACAGTAAATGGGAGTTTATTCATTCTTTTTGTTACATATTTCTTTTTCTGGGATCTGTTTATTGTATATGGGTCCTTTGGAATCTCATTTATATAGACCTTTAATGGAAGTGGTCTTCTACAATTGTAATGTGATATAGGGAGTTTAATTAGTATTCATAGATCAATTATTCTGTAGAATAGATGTGTGTACCTTTTGAATGATTTATTCTTTTAGCATCCGATTTTGATAAAATTCCTTTTTCCAAATCAACATTGGGTCTGTTGTCTTTGTCGTTGCATTTGATGTTGCTACTGAGATAAAATAAAGTGAAGGGATTTCCAAATTGACTCAAAAAAGTAAATAAGCAAAAAAAAAAAAAAAGATTTACAATAGAAATGGCTTTTAAATTTGAATTTGAAAACTATTCTAATTTGAAATGATCTGAAATTAATTTCACATATACTTTCCTGAACTGTTTCTATATTATTCAGACTTATCTAGTACATTTTCTGTTTTCTTTTATATAGCAAACTAAATTCCTATCTTTACCTAAACAGAAGTATTGACATATTTAGGTGACTTATATTATTTTGGTTTTAACTGATATCACCATACAAGAGAGTGGAAAATTGATTTTTTTTCTTCTCTTAAAATTTATTTATTTTACTAGAAAAATGGATCTTCTTCTACATGTTATCTCTGGTACCAAAAATAAGAGTGAGGAGAGAAAAAACAATTAAAAAATTCCTGTCAGAAAAAAAAGACGATTGGAAAATATATAGGGATTTAACAAAAAAGACATAAGAGAGATAGAGGATCCAAATCTAATAAAAAGAAATATGCTAGAGAGAAAAACAAGAGAAAGAGATAATTGATGAGAGATCCATGAGATGGAGAGGCTTGTATAGTTGTATGGATTGGTAGTGACGAGGATTCTACTCATTAAAACAATATGTTTTGGGATAAAAAATACATACTTAAACGATTAAAGTTTAGAGATGGGCGTATGATAATTTATTTTTTAAAAAACACCTCGCATGATAGAAAAAAAATACTCAAAAAGTTCTCTACCTTTAAGCAAAAATGTCTATCTCAAAATTTTGCTTTAGACTCCACCTGCTCCTTGCATGTGTATGGTTTTCAAGTGAAATAGATTTGTTTATGTCATATTTTCTTTCTTAGATTTAATTTATATACATAATAATTATAAAGATTTTTTATACTTACAGCAAATCTAAGCCATTCTATATTCAAAAGTATTTAAATTATATGATAATCATCTTTAAAATAATGAATATAAATGATTGTGATGTGTTAATAATATAAAATATTTTACATTGTTTGTGCATTACAAATTAAACTCTTCCTTCATTGTAATTTATTTATTTAGCAATGGACGACTCTTAATCTTTTATCTTCAAAATAAGAAAGAGATATAAAAAAGAATATTGAGTGGGGAGGATGAGGCTATCAAACCAAATAATGGGTCCATGATTAAGATGTCGACCTTAACCATGCTTACAAAACTCCTTGCTGCATGGACCACCGTATTAATACACGTGTGTGTGGGTCTCTACCATCCCCTAACTGTTTCTAATTTACTTTTTGGCCCCTCTCTTTGTGTGTCCATCATAGTCTATGTATAGACAAATTAAGATACAGTACTCATTTGGGGATTCACTCACATGACACCACCTTTTTCTTTGAGCTTTCGTGTTCGATAATAAAACATCTACTCAAAGGCCCAAATACTCCCATCCAAATTGACACTTCAATGGTGATTATTAAAACGATATGATTGGGTTTATTGTCACCATATAATTGTTATCAAACAAATCTTTTTTTTTTCCTTTTAATATTCAATATAATCATAGAATTTAGATTTGATTGGACCTCTAACTGAATCTCAATAATAATATTTTTTTGATAAATTCAAAAACTAATTAATATAACCATTATATCTTGGCATGTATATATAAGCTATCTCCGACATATAATTATCGTAATTTTCTAAAAACAACATTAATTTGGCTAGTTGACATGAAATTAAGATTAATTGTAAGTGCTAATAAAGACATGTAAGTGCGCACGTGGGGAATCCAGTGGCGGGGAACGAAGCATGCAGGCAATACTAGTGTACTTGTACAGTACGTTCAAAGATGTTTGTTTGAATTGAATTTGGTGGAGCTAGCAATTTTTCAAACTCTTCATGTTTTATGGGGACCTCTCATTAGTGATAAAATTAGACTTTTTTTAGTTGAATATTTAATAAGTCTATGTTTAGGTTGGTCAAATAATTCAATAAAAAAGAACAACGGTTATGACATAATATTATTAATCTTACTACATCTATCCATTTTATGAGAAACTAGCGTTTCTTTAAGGGTGTTTTTAGTAGCAAAATAGGTTACACTAAAATGGAGTATTGTCTTTATATATATTATAGATAACACACAATCATCAAGGACAAAGAAATACATTTAAATAAAGTTGTGGATTTCCTTTTATATGTTTCGTCTATTAGAAACAAGTGAGTATCATTCCACAATAACAAATAAGGTTAGTAAGATATTAACCAATTGTCTCATATTAGCAATTCAATTAATAGCTGCAAAGACATCAATATACAAATAATTTAAGTTTGAAAATGAAATTATCTACTTTTAAGAGATATGTAAGTCTAACCACCATGTATTATTTGTAAAAAAAAATATTTTATTTTTTGACTAAAAAAAAAGCATTAAACAATTAGTATTGAAAGAGCGATATTAAATATATATATATATATATATATATATATATATATATATATATATATATATATATATATATATATATATATATATATATATATATATATATGCTTATCTTGGCCGGCAAAAAAGGAATATGTATGCTTATCTTTGTGAAAAGTCTAAATATAGTCCAAAGTATATATGGCTTGTCCAATAAATAAATATTGTAAAATAAAAGCAGTAGTGTTTTAGTATGATTTTTAATTTCATATCGTAATTGATTATTTACATTTGTCAATTATTTGAATGAAGTCCAAGTTTGTAAAGTAGAATCAGCCATGCCAACCCCATCTTGTTTTAGTGGACAATTTTGGAGCTTTGTGTCCTCATTAATTTTCGAAACCAGCACCGTAGTTGGTGGTGGACCTATTAATAATATATAGAACCAATCTTAGGACTATTTTCCCACACTAAGAGTGAAATTTATCATCTTACCAATCATCTCATTCTTTAGTGTCACCGCCAAACACTCCTATGTCATAGTGCAAGATTAGACAAAAAAAAAATAACACTCAAATAAACTAGTGATAGCTTAAGACTAACACTAGTTCATTTTAAATTTGTAATATATGTGGATAGGAAATATATCAAATAACAACATCACTTGTAATAAGAGACGAAAGGAATAAATCTTATCTATGCATTATCGTCACTGAGTAAAATTAAAATAAAAAACTTATGTTTTTTTTTTTTAAGTAATCATACGATTCTTAAATTATTTTTAGTTATAATTATATATATATATATATATATATAAAGAGTATTGATTTCAAGTAAATAATTAAATTTATGTAAAAAAAGCAAATATTTCAATTTTAAATTTGTTAGATACATAATTTCCATTAAAAACCCTGCCTATTTTAACCTCTTAAATAATGATTCTAAGACACAATACTTTTTTTAATAATAAAATAGATAAATTTTACTATAAAATACTTTGATAGATGATATCATGTATGATGTAGGCTAATACTTAAAAGTAATCTTTACACCTGAGATAGTAACATACTTGATGTAGATTAATGAATTTTTTTTTTTTGAAAAATAAGATTTTTATTTTTATCAAATTGACAATAATAAAAAATTACCATTTTCAAACATAAAAATTAAAAATATTGTTTAACTTGTATTTTTGAAAAGTATCATTTACGATAAAAATAATCGATATTTAACTCATTATGAGGTATGGGTGCATCATGCGCACGTACACGGATATAATATATTTTGGAAAAATGTTTGGTATGAAATTAAGATCATAGCAACCACGTGACAAGAAATTTTGGTACCCTGCCTATAAATTAAAAAAGAAAAGAAAGTTTGGTACCCATGTATTGTTCTTTGGACTTATTGGTAGAGAGGTTGGAATAAGGTACGTTAGATTTTTAAAGCTTAAGTTTAATTTACTTTAAAAAATTATTTATATTTAATTAAATAATATAAGATTATTATTTTTTATTTTAAAAGAGATGATAAATTTTATCATAATTAAACTCTTATAATTTTAATAATTTGTATTCAAATTTAAAACAAGATTAATAATAGCGACATTTTCAAGTTGAGCTGTTTAATTTGACAATTTAAATTAAATTGATTTATAAAAAAATATTAATTATATATATTTAAAAAAAAAAATGAGTGTTATTAATATCTATAAGATAGACGAAGCCACA
>JBBPBR010000005.1:54759687-54776610 GCA_037974775.1 Cicer pinnatifidum | reverse complement strand
CATACTAGTCTTATTAGTACAACTAATAATTACTTAACCATCACTTTCAATTTTATCTGTAGTGATTTTTTATTTATAAATTAGATATTATTATGATGCTCTAATTGGATATAATTGTGCGGATAACAAACTCTCATAAGAGTTATTCTCATTTCTCAGTATTTTAATTTGAGATCCATAATTAAATTAAAAGATATTAATACCATTACATTCAAACACTCTAAGTTACTTTTATTAGTGTATTTATTGGTTTTGTTATGCTTTGACTAATTAGTATGGAAACTTGCAACATTACACATTTTAATACTTTTATGTAAGATTTTCATTACTCATTCCCTTAAACTCCTACCACTAAATTAATATCTTTTAGACGTCAAACACTTATTTAATATTCAATTTCAATTTTTGTTATTGATACAATAATCTATAATTTAATTAAATTAGTTTTGAAATTAGTTATCTTTCACATTTCAGTTTTTGTCTTTGACTAAAACATATCATACAGTACCTAGACTACACAGTCATTAATTAGTTATTTTTTCTTATAAAGTAGTTTTCCAAAAAGATGAAATACACTTTGAGAAAGACTCACTCTATCTTTTCCTACTTTTTGATTCCTTTATCTCTTTGTTTTGTCAACTTTCATATGCATATATACTAACACAAAGAAGAAAAAAAATCACAAATCCTTTCTCAAGCCACTCAAAATAAAACACAATATAGATCAATAATTTCACACATAATATTTCATCAAAATATTTTTGGTCTTTCAATGCAAAACCTTACTATTATGGATAAAGAATTTGAAGTAGAAAATCAACAACAAAAATCATCACCACCATCTTCACAACAACATTCTCCTTCTCATGAATTCTCATTCACAATCTCTCACAATTCTTTCCCCACCAAATTTCCTAATAATAATAAATCAAAATTTTCTCAACCATCCTTTGCAGCACTTGATTTATCACCAGCTGATGAAATTTTCTTCCATGGTCATTTACTTCCTCTCCAAATCCTCTCACACTTTCCTTCATCGATATCGCCTCGTTCTTCGACAAATTCAATGGATAGTTTCACTCTCCCTATTAGAGAATTATTCTCAGAAGAAGATGAAAATCTTCCAAAACAGAACAGCAGTAGCAGCAGCAGCAGCAACATCACATTAGACAGCAATAACAACAGCAAAAGAGAAAAAAACAACAACATAGGAATATCCAAAAAGGTAGAGGGTAAGTTCAAGTTTTCTTTTTCATTATTTAATTCAACTAAAGAGGCAAAAGGGTCTCAAATTAAAGAAGAAAAAGAGAATCACAAGAAGAAAAAGAAGCTAAGGTTTGATGTGATGCATGAAGTGAAAAAGTACTTGAAAAAAATGAAGCCTTTTATGTATTTTAAAAGAGAGAAAATTAGAGTTCATAAAAAGTGTTATTCTTATAATTCAGGAAATGTAACTCCTAGAAATAAGAAATTAGAATTGAAAAGTTGGAATTGGAAAGGACAATATTCAGCACCAGCATCAATGAGAACTTCTCCATCAAATAGTGGTCTTTTGTTTGCAACAACAACACCTCTTCCTCATGCTAGTGATAGTACCATGGAAGAGTTGCAGGGTGCTATTCAAGCTGCAATTACTCACTGCAAAAATTCTTTTTCTAAAGAAGAGAAGCTCCAATGCTGATTTTTTTTGTGGTTGAGATTTTTGTTTCTTTTTCTTACTAGAATTATAATTTCCTTATCATTAATTTCTTATGTGATATTTAAATTATTGTGTTCATTTTTTTTAGCAATAAATTAGTGTACATACAAATGTGTTATTATGATGATGAGATTTAAAAGGATATTTATATTATAATATTAGTATTATAAGATATCTATATATATATATCCACAAGAAACTATTTTTTTTTATATAAATATACTAGTGATTCTATATGTGGAAATTTTGATATGATTAATCACTTAGAAGTCAGAGATGTGTCAGAATTTTTCATCTTTAATGTTATCTCTGACACTGTCTTTGGATATTCATAACAACCTGAGAATTTGTGTGGCTATGTTATTTATTTTCCTTTGTGTTGGTATTTTTGTTTTCCTTGGAAACCATATCCAATGCTTATCCCACATAGATGCATTTGGACCAGGTATGCTTAGATTCCTTTGCCACATGATGTGTTCTTTTCTGTCAAAATCATATTTGTAATTTCTCACTCAACCTAGATGTGTTTTATGTCTTCATCCATATGTAACATAACAATAGTAGTATATTCTTGGCAGCTCCAAACAATGTCATCATGTCTCAAGCCTAAAACCAACTTTAAAACAAAATTTTGATAAAAAAATATAGAGATAATTTTTATTGCTAATAATATTTTTTATTATAATTTTTACCATTCATGTTTTTTTTTTAAATAAAATATTTTAATTATGTCAATCTATATATGTATCTTTTTACAATAGTCAGATCTTTAACTTGATGTACCTAAAGATGTTCAATTATTTTCAAGACTTTATTTTCAAAATAAATTAGGAAAAAAAGAGAAACTATAATTAAATTGATACTAATAGATTTGAACATTATGATTACCTAACTACACACGAAAATTAGGCCTAAATACCTTGGCATTAGCTCAGAAATCCCAACCATGTGTATTTTTTCGGTTTAGTATATCCCAAAGTCCATATCTATGTATCAGCCCCACAACTCAAAAGCATTACATTACCACCCATCGCAATGAATTATTTTGATGAAGATATCTTTCCACACCACTCTAAATATTATGATCTCTTCAATGCTAATACCTCAACAACTACTTTTCACCTCTTCAAATCAAATTCAACTTTTTTTTTTTTGTCTCAAATGATATTTGACTATTCACATAATCTAAGTTGGAAGAAAATTTCAACCAATAAAAAACACAAATGCCGGCAAAATTATATAAATATCTTGAACAAGTTAAAAAAAACTACAACAAAATTAAAAAAATTCAACACATACTTTTCAGTGTATTAAATTTGTGTTAGAAATAGGGGAAGAGGACGATAAAGGAAGAAAAGAAGGAACTCTTGATTAGGGTTTCGTCAATAAATGAACAAAATTTATAGGAATATAAAAAATATCATAAAAAGACAAGTTTTGTGTGAAAATAGAATCAATGTCTGCTAATGGTATAGGAGTGCCATCATTAGTCATAATCGACACAAATAAGATATGACTCACATATATAAAAAATTTATCATTATGACATATGGTGCGATGTTCTAGAATGAAAAATCAATTTAAAATGATATATACCTAATAGACTAGAGGAGATATACATGGTATGTGATTGAGTGACACGAATGTTTTGGATTTGTTCTGCAATATCATATATTTGAGAAACTATCTCAGATGGGTATATAAAATCTGAACTAGAGTCAATGGTCGGAGGAGTAGAAGCAACAACATTGGATGACAAACCTCTAAAATTCTTTTTGTGTGTTTTTCCCAATTTCAGATATTATGCTTTCCAATGAACTTTTTGTTGTTGTTGCAAAAAACACAACGGAGTGAGCATTGAGTCTAATTTCTTCTATCAACAATTCACTAATTACTGATTCAAGATTACATGGAGAAGTCCAAAACAAAATACTCCACGAAGGCCCTCAAAATCATCATGAAAAGCCATTAGAAGTCAAACCAGACACTGCTCCTCACTCTGATCAATGCATGTACGCTTTGATAACTTTCAACTTAGTTGATTCTATAAGAGTCAATTGATCCCACAAATTAGTCATTGCCGAATATAATTCATGAATGATCATATTATTTTGCTTAAGGGCCATGATATTACTTTTCAACTGATACTGTTTTGTAAAGTTAGACTGAACATATAAACGTTTAAGTGATCTTAAATCTCTTTAGAAGTATCATATTTTGCTAGTTGTACACCTATAAAATTGCTCGACATAGTTATTAATCCAAGTAATGAATTTTGAATTACTAACATTCCATATTTTCAAATATTTGACATATTTAGATTTATCTTTTTTATTTGTAGGCTTAACAAAAATTTCATCAACATAACTCCACATATCTTTTTCAATCAATTTCTTTGTCATCACATAATTCCAATAAGAGTAATGATGTCCATTAAGGTGGACACTAATAGCTTGAAGACCATGAACCCCACTAAGTTGCGGATCACTTTAAAGTAAATCCTAAAATCAACCAAAACTCTTTGATACCATATATGCTAACAATAATAATCTAATATAAACATAAAGGAGGAAGAAGAGAAAGAGAGAAAGAATCCTTAGTCAAAGTTTCATCAACAAGTGAAGAAAGCTTATGTTTGTTAGTGTTACAATAGATATATATAATAGATAATATAAAGTCTAAAATATTTTTACTACTAGTACATAATAACAATATTATGTACCAATATTATGTACCAATACACATACCGTATAAATGTTAATGATTGACAAATCATTGTCTTTGATTTATAATTTGTAAATTATTGTCAACAAATCCTGATCAATACTTTATCATCTTTGGATTTTCCTTCTTTTTTATCATATTGTTAAAAGAATGTTGTCACTTTTCTTTAAAAGACACCACTTTATGTATGGTTAAGAGGTTATTATACAATTATTTTATGGAACACAAATATATTTTAGAATCAAAATTATAAAATGCATATATCCGTAATTTGGAAATTAGATTTTAGAAAATTTAAATAATTTTTATATTATCACTGAATCATAATTTTAGATTATTAAAGATATTTGTCTTTTATTGTAATTATCTTTAAAGTTATATATATATATATATATATATATGAATGATTGTGATGTCTTTTTACATGAAGTACATAACAATTAAACTAAAAAGGAATTACCTAAATGTGAAGAAAGAGGAGTAAAGTGAAAGTATTTTGGGAAAATTAAATTTATAAAAATTAAAGGGGGAGATGTATGAGTAAAAGCAAATCTGTTCACGACGCTCTTCTTGGTCAGGCGAGTGTATTTAGTTGTATTATTGGGCTTACTGTTGGGTCTGGTTGATGCTTTATGAAAAATCTCCTTATACCCATATAAATCTCTCTATTTTACTTCTAACAATTTAAAAATATTTATATTTATGTATATAAAATCAAATTTTTAGTTTTTGGAAAAAAAAATTATTTCAGTAACTCATATCTTGAATTTTCTAAAAATTAAAAAAATTTGTAAAAAATAAGATTTTAAAAAACAAGTAAAATAAGATTTTTGTTTTTTTACAAAAGAAATTGGGGTGGGGGATTAGGTGTGTGGCTATATAGGAGATTTTTCTTACTTTATGCATAAATGTGGCTGTGGACATGTGCAATGTCCTTATTCTTTATAAGAATAAGAGATTTTCTTTATTTAAGAGAAATATTTTTCAGAGAAAAATCTCTTACTCTATTTAAATATATAAGTAAAAATTCAAATTTATTCAAAGTAAAATATATTTAATTTTATCTTATATTTTAAAAATTAAAAATGACATTTAATTTAAAATAAATTATTTTATTATAAAAGTTCATTTTTATAAGATGAAAGGAGCAGTAATTCGTTATCAATACAAATTAAATGATACAATTTTATTTTATTTTTTTAATTAAAAAACAATACAATTTAAAAAAAAAATATATCTTCTATTATCTTAAATATAAGTAAATAGTCAAATTTATTTGCACTAAAACACATTCAATTTTTGTTTATATTTAATATAATATATATCTTTTTTTATACAAGAAGATGAAATATAGAGGATTCTATCATGCACTTCTAAGTCTAAATCTATCATTTCCTCAATTTGAAAATACAATTTTGGTCTTCAGTTTTTTTAACTTTTTATTTTTTCACTCATTCTTTCTAGAATATTCGAAAGTTTTGAAATAACAATTTTTTAAATTTTCAAAAAGTCGAAACTTCTGAAATAGAAAATTTTAAAATTGTCGAAACCTTCAAACAATTCAAAACATTCGAAATAGAAAAATTCCGAAACTTTTCATATTTGGAAATTTTTCAAATTTTCGAAATATAATTCTTATTACGAAAGTTTTCAGATTTGAAAACTTTGGAAACTTTCCAGAGTTGGAAACTTTCCAAATTTTCAAAATGTAATCCTTCTTTAAAAAAAAATTTAGATTTGAAAACTTTCGAAACTTTCTACAATTTTAAAATATAATCCTTATTTTAAAAATTTAAAACTTTCAAAACTATCAATTTCAAAATTTATGACTAAAAAAAAAAAGTAAAATTGTTATTTCATATGTTTTACAAAGGGTCACATATTTATGTTTGGGAGTATATGTAGAATCCTCTAAAATTCAAATGGTGATTGAGAAACTTAAAGAGCAAATAGATTAATATTAATAAGTTATATCCAAAAACCTATATTAAAAAAAAAAAAAGACCGGTATTGCAATTTGTCAACCTATTTAAACATTTTGATAAAAAAAGAAAAATCCATTCTAAGTCAAATCGGAATCCCCAACGGTATGCAGCAGCTCCGGCGGAATCACAGAAACAAACAATTTCAAATATACAAACAAAGTTGTAACTGTTCGGTGTTCCTGTTGCTATCACCGTAGTTTCCTTCATTAATCATTCTCTATATGGTGGGTCCCACTAACTCCGATATTAGATGTACAAATGCCTTCTTATATCATGACAGCGATTGAAATCTGAAGCTTTCATTTCACATTATTTTATCATCAGTAAGTATTATTATTGTTATTATATTTTATTTTTATTCAATTGGATATAGAATATTCTCAATTGCATCAATCAATAATCATTTGTTTCGCACATTCGAATCCTTCAAACCGAATATGCTTTTATTTTATGCGCTTCCTTTTCATGTATTCAAATCTCTAATTACCAATTTTGTTACATGAATTTCCTTCAATTTTAGGTTATTTTTTTAAATTCAATTGTGTCTTCTTATTAGATTTTTGAGAATAAGAAACAACCTTAGCAACATCAACATGCAAGCTGTGGGGAGGTTAGGAGGTTACATAAGACGTGGTGTGTGCAGTGTTTCTGGTCCATTTCTTCCATTCGGTGGCGCCGTCGACATTATTGTTGTTCAACAGAAAGATGGTAGCTTCAAATCATCTCCTTGGTATGTTAGATTTGGGAAATTCCAAAGGGTTTTGAAAGCAGCTGAAAGGGAAAAGGTTGAGGTTAATATTAGTGTTAATGGAATTGAAACTGATTTCTACATGTGTTTGAATCCTAAAGGGGAAGGTTTCTTTCTCCATGCTAATACACAAGAAGAAGAAGAAGATGAACGAGAAATGGAAGAACGAGAAGAAGAAGAGGATGAAAGAGAAACAATGTTGTATTATGATGATATCCAATTGAGAGGTAATAAGAGGCAATTCAAGTCGAAAAGTTGTAACTTTGATTCAGAAAGGTTGAGTTCGGAGGCTCGGGTTGTGGATAGGATTGGTTCTCGCCGTTCGAGAATACTTAGGCTTGTCCTTGGGCCAAAGTCTGGTGATGATGCAGATACTGATATAGATTTAGTGGAGCGTGCGGAGATTGCAGCCAAGTTGTTGGAGTTAAAGTGGTCTACAAATCTCAATTTTGATGAATTTCCTTATAGGGAAAGAAAGAAAACTCGGGGTGATAATTTGGACAAGGAGAAAGGTTGTTCTTGCAATAAGCAAGATGGCATTAGTTCCAAGTCTGAATCTGGTGAGGTTGTTTGCCTTGCAAGTGAAGCATGTGGAGAAGTCAATGTTCTTGGGGAGATTTTCGACTCTACAACTATGCAGTTACCCGAGGTAAATGATGCTAATTTTATTCTTGGTATTATTACTTTGTTAGAGCCTTTACTTTATGAGAGTAGGTGTAAGTGAAAAACAAGCAAGCAAACTGTGAAGACTGAAAAGTGTGTTCTGTTCTGGTTGTTGATACTGATACATTGTAGTTCTTATTTAGGGTGTAAAAACTGAGGGAGTGACTAAGAATGTCGATCTTGGGGTGCCAGTAACAGATTCTAATATTTGTGATGTGCCGGATGTTGGAAGCATTGCAAAGTTTCGAAAATCTCGAACTGTAAATATTGGTCGTAGGGATTGTTCTGTTAAGAAGGTTAGAGCAAATACGCCAACGTCTGAGCAATTGGCATCCTTGAATCTGAGGGATGGGAGTAACACAGTAACCTTCGGTTTCTCTACACCTATGATGGGGAGGCGGCAGGTTAGTAATGAATGACATTATTTGTTTTTTTGTTTGTTCACAAGGCTTACTTCTCTTAGGAAATAGAATAATTAATGATAATATAGTTTTAAATGTGAAAAATTCAATCAACGTGAAAGCGAAAAATCATGAGATCTTATAGTATAATAATTTAAACAAAAATCTCAACTGTATAAAGTAGGATAATAATGACACTCTTGATATGGGAGAACTCATATTGTTCTTATCTAACTAGGATCGTTTACAATATCTCCCCAAATATGATGCAAATCTATATAAGATTCCCAAATCCAAATTCAGTGTAGCCATAAAATTGTGCAGTCACTGCATCATTAAATCGGAGCTGTTGGATGAAGACCAGATGACACCAATTCCGAATTCATGTTTTGATTTCAAATTTGAGCAGCCTGACATTGCTCTTACTGTTCTGAGTTACTGATTACAGTGAATGCATGGTTTTATGACTGCAGCGAATCTAGACAAAATATTCCCTTCCTCTTGAAGAGGATTACGAGAAATCATTATCACTTCTATTACTTCTAGAGATGAACTTCGTTGCTTCCTTTAACTTCTTACAAGACCCTCTTGTATTGTGTAGACTGATGTGGCTTCATACAAAATTAAGATAGTAGATTTTAATTTCTTCTCACATTTCCAAGAAACTCTGAAAATGACATCTCCATTTTTTAAGATAACGTGATAATCTTCAAAAGTCAAGGATTAGCTCCAAGACATTCGAACTTTCCATCTTTTATTTCCCGTGCTTTGATATCATCAAGATTGTAATTGCATTATGAAGGGACATCCCATAACTTCTTCTCCTTTCCTGTTCTTGTTGTTTATCTTATTGAAATCTCTCTTATAATTGTTTGTTTTGTATTCTTATACATTAGGTTGACGCTCGAATATATTTGTGGAAATGGAATACTCGTATAGTGATATCAGATGTGGATGGGACAATTACAAGGTGAGGATATGTTTTATTGAAAAGGAAACTGTTTCTAAATATATTTTATATTCTGACAGGGCACTGGTTAATGTTTATTCTTTTGATAGTTCACTTGCTTTTTCATAGTTAATTTGATCTTATCTTGCAATTTGTTAGTTGAGATTTCAATATTGGAGATCATGAAAACAGAGTAAAGAGAGAGAATTGAAGAGTAAACTTCTGAATTGTATTGATCAATCTGTTTCTCTTACAAGTACAATAGGGAAGAGGACCTTATATAGAGCTAAGCTATTCACTATGTCAGTTAGCCAGTTGCAGCAGAATCTAATTCTGACCGAATCTAATTGACTTAAACTTACTCAGTTATATTTTCTAATGCAATTAAATATTCTTTGGAAGTTGGATAGTGATATTGGAGGATCTGCTTGTTCAGTTATTTGCTACTCTGCTTAAGAGAATTGGATATTGTTTTCTTTATTCATTTGGTTGCCTTTTTGTTTCACCTTCTGTCTAAATGATTTTCCATAATTGGATGTTCCTAAACGAGGAGATATGTAAAGTAAACATGGTATAAGCAAAGTACATTATGTTTGGAGTATATCTCTAATTAATGCCATAACATAGCTCTTTTGGAAAAATGCACTTTGCCGCGTATTTTTCACTATAGGATAGGGAATTAAACTTTGGCTGAAATTATCTTTAATGTTGGTGCATATACCTGTTTATGTAGTGCATGGCCTCATATTCACTTATATGCCAAGTTCATTGTTTAATAAACTTACGTGTGAAAGGAAGTTAGACTTGCAAATAGTCACTTTCTTATAAAGATAAACTTTATGAGGCCATACTGATGTCAATTAGGTTTTTGTAGATGGAATTTAACCTTTATACATAGCTTTACTGACATTCATGTAATGGATATTCGTACTGATGTCTTTGCTAAACTGTTAATTGAGCTTGACAACCTGAATTGGCCAGTGGTAGTTCATAATAATGATTGGACATGAATTTTTTATAAGCAGATAAAGATTCATCCTTGTATTAATCTATTCTGGAGGTGATTAATGTAAAACTTGGCCTATTTAATTCGTCTTATACTTCAACTATTACCTTCTTACCTTGGAGATCAAATTGATTGACAATTTATGAAATACTATTATGGAAAATTCATAGTATTAGAAATATCTTGGTCAATTTTAAGCTGAGATGGTAGAGTTTCACGTATGCTAGTAAGACTTGTTCTTTAGAATTCAAACTGCACGATGATCGATGGCCTTCTCATAGTATACTTGTAGAATTTGGAATTTCCTTTGTTCCTTCCTGCAAGCATTTTAACATCCATATATATATATATACACGTTTGTTCTACTGGAGCTTAATTTCTCTATGATGTGATGATGTTAATTTATTTATCTTGTTTTAATTCTTACAGGTCAGATGTTCTAGGTCAGTTTATGCCTTTAGTAGGGATTGATTGGTCACAGTCAGGTGTTGCTCATTTATTTTCACATATCAAGGTTTGTTTATCGTACTCTTGTCTTTAGATGTTTTGAGATTACTATATAAATGTAGTATTTAGTTCTGTTGTTGAATCTTAAAAAAATTGATCACACATCACTGGTTACTGTATCCTTTCAAGGCCAAATTTTTTATGAATTATATGTTACACATTTGATCATTCTAATTATTAATTGATGTTCTAGGAGTTTTAGAATGAAAACTGTCCATTACCATGCCTAGAACAACTATCTTCTGATTTTTTTTTATTCATTTATCTTGTGTATCTTTATGGATTTTTCCCTTGTCTATTCCACTTTTCACAGGAAAATGGCTACCAGCTAATTTTTCTTAGTGCTCGTGCAATTTCTCAGGCACATTACACTAGACAATTCCTATTCAACCTTAACCAGGTGATATATAAATTTGAAATATATTTATATGTCAACCATGGACAAAACAAGAAGACAAAAGAAGTCCATTTACATTCTACCTGTTTGTTTTGTTATGATGCAGGATGGGAAAGTCTTACCGGATGGTCCTGTTGTTATTTCCCCAGACGGACTTTTTCCTTCCCTGTATCGAGAAGGTATTCACTCGATTTTTCTTTCTATTAATTTTCCTCACTTTCCCCCTTGTATAGTAGTTATTTTTTTTTGTCCTAACAATCTTAACACCTGGATGTTTTCCTTTATTCTTTTCCTAAAACTACTGATTAACCTAAATGGATGAAATCTTGCACCAATCAGGATTAGTCTGTTTGATTTTTTCTTCATTAACTCTGACATTGCTCTCATATTACATGTAGCATATCTTGCCATGCTTTGTTCTTCTCAACCGATGAAAATTCAAGTACTTTTAGCTAAATTAGTTGGTGAAACATAAAATAAATATCTGGAGTCTGGACTCTAGTGCCATTCTTTTCTGTTTTACCAGAAATAATGACAGGTAGCCTTTGTACTAACCTAAGGAATGCCACACCAGGAGAACTTACAAGTAATAGAAATGTGCAGAATGGAATAAGTGAAACCTTCTATTTTAACTTTTTAATCTGGTAAAAAGTAAGATCTTGAAACTTATAGTCCGCCTCACACATGCACATCATATTTCACACCAAGATACATATAGTGCAGGCCATATCTTTTTAAAAATGGTTCGTAAATAATAAATGACTTTGGAAATCTTAAATATGGGAACATATGGTTTTTAAGGATTTTTTTTTCTTCTTTTTCAAAAGTATATGGAATGCTTTCTTACGAAGGTTCTGATAATTTGAAATGTAGTGAAGGAATTGCCATATACATAGGAGTCCAAATTTTAATTTACCAAGAGAAAACTACATGTTAAGACACATTGCATATTGACCTTAGTTTGCTTACCATTTCCATTTTTTTAGTTCCCTTATTCCGTCTTTACCATATTTTGGACTGACTGCCCCCCCTTTTTCTTCCAGTTATCCGGAGAGCTCCTCACGAGTTCAAAATTGCATGTTTAGAGGTTAGGTTCCTCTCTTCACATTTGACATGGTTTAAAACTTTTCTCAGTATGGTCATCGATATATTAAAGAAGTTGAATTTTAATGCATCCAGGACATCAGGGCTCTTTTTCCTCCCGATTACAATCCGTTCTATGCTGGTTTTGGAAATAGAGATACTGATGAAATCAGCTACCTTAAGGTTGGAATCCCAAAAGGAAAAATAGTAATTATTAATCCCAGGGTAATGACTCTTTCATATTCTTTTACAATAAACAAAGGCTAAAATTTGTTGAATATGTTATGCCAAACTTCCATTCTCATGTAGTCATGTCTAAGGTTTCAGGGTGAGATTTCTGTAAACCGACGTTGTTTAGACACAAAATCATACACTTCTCTTCATGCTCTCGTGAATGGAATGTTCCCTCCTACAGACTCATCTGAGCAGGTCTTTCTCTCTCTCTCTCTCTCTCTCTCTCTCTCTCTCTCTCTCTCTCTCTCATGTCATAAGGATTTGTTTATGTTGTAACATTTTTTGGGCTTTGTTGTTTTTGCTGAACATTGGTTGCAGGAAGATCACAATGCATGGAATTTCTGGAAATTGCCCTCATTTTAATAAATATTTGAAAGGTTTTTTTTTTGGCATTCATTGCTCAATCATCTTGGTCTGGTGCGGATGGAAGCAGGCTCTGCTTTTCCTAGTAGAACTATATAGGTAAATTTGATTTTCTACACAGGAGTATTTAAATGCTTGGTATTTTTAAATGGATTTTCAGCATTTTTTTTCCCTTTGATTAATCAGAAGTTTTGTTAGTACTTCTCTAGACTAATCTGTTTGATATTCAGAAGTTTTAACGTTTCTTCTTTTTAGGACTTTGGTAGAAAAGGTGATTGAATCTAGATTTAGGTACGTCTGGATGAGACATATAGATTTAGTAGTAAAGAGAGCAGCTCAGGTGGAGGACAATCCAAACATTATGGCGTTGTTTTATCTAAATATCCGACCTCGCGTTGTAGGATAAGGCTTGATTGTTGTTGATATTTCCATTTGGTGTGTAGTATGCTACTAATCTTAAACATGCAACACAGCAAATTTAGAACTTAGACCATAAAAGACAATTTTCAAGTACTGGTCTTAATGTCCTGGACCACCTCATTAAACCCATAGGCATAATGTTAATGCATTTGTATGTTGGCGTATGTCAACTTCGTGTCTGTGTTACACACTTCATTTTGATAACCATTGTTGATACAGGTGATGTGTCGCTAAGCCCCAGACAAGAGCATCGTTCTGTTGTTAACTTGTGCTGGTGGGTTGATTCATTGGCAATTTGAATTGCATTACATGGATGAAGACTTCATGGAAGTACAGGATACATTTTGCCCGCATCTTGCTTCAAACATTAGAGCTTCTTCATGCAACTAGATGCTGTGAAGATTAGATACAACTCTTTATTTTTCCAGCATGCGCTGTGGACTGTAGTGATCCCATGAAGAACATTTAAACAAGTTCAACTGCATGGCAACAAAAATCTTTTGATGAGAATCCCCACCAATTTAACACCATCTGATTATTACCAATGAGTTTCATGCTTTGTATAAATGCATCTAATCTTGAATGACACTTTAGTTTCATTTTGCTAACATGTAAAAAAGCATCTGCTCCCATTATTTAATTTTGTATTTGTTTATTTTGTGTTTCATTCCTTTATGAAACATAGATTAGTATATAAATATATTATTCCAGCAAATAACCATCCAATTAAATTATACACATTATCAAATTCATTATTAAATTATACAGCTTACAGGCTTCGGAAAGTTGAGACAGAGGGATATAATTTAACATGTGGTATATTAAATACAAAAAATCAAATAAACATTTATAAAGATTCGAAACGTGTAGTAATTACAACACGTTAAAACTCTTAAGAGAAAACTTCGTCACTCATATTGTCTTGTTCTATCCAATTCAAGGACAATGATTCCCAATTTATACACAAAGGCTATTTTGTGATTCTTATGTTCAAGTGCTTCTCTGCGAAACATGCAAGGTTGATAAATTCCTTATCATCAATGAAACCGTCGTGATTGTCATCAACAGATTTCAACAATTGGTTGCTCTTCCACGAAGCAAAGAGGCCGTTGGTTATCCTCAACGCCTCCCGGAGCTCACCTTTGCTTATCCGACCGTCACCATTTGTGTCGAATGATGTCTTTAACCATTGTTTGAACTGTTGTAGAGTCATCACGCGCTTTCCATCACTCGACACTTTACGCTCTATAAACGCCATTAAAAACCAATAAAAGAGTTAATTAATTTCACTAGCTGCTTCTATATGTTTATGTTGTTGTCTTGATGAATGAATGAATGAATGAATGCAAGTTCAAACAGTGGGATTGGTATTTATATATTGCCCCTGTTTAGTTCTAAGTATGATAAACATGCAGCAATTTAATAATAACATCTTTTGTATATACACGCGGAATGTATATACACGCATAATGGAATAATGAACATGTCTAATTGCAAAAAATATAATATGATGTATATTATAAATATAAACTTTGGGTGGAATAACATGTCCAGTTGCAATGTAACATGCTTTGTGGGAGAAACAAAGAATATACGCATTACTATATTGGATTAGATTATATATATATACAGCTTGTTAAACTAATTGCAGCCGCTCCATTCACACAGAAATTAAAAGCAGCCAGCCAGCCAGACAATGTACGAGACTATTACAAAAAAAATTGGGTTATTGTTAGTAGGGCTGTGCATGGTTGGTTTTAAAAAAAAACCAAACCATATCAATTTAAAAATCAATATACGGATTTGGATTTATAACCAAATCCATTATTTGGTTTAAAACCGGTTATAAAACCAATTGTAAAACTAGTTATGGTTAAATAACCGGTTGTTTTTATGCAATCAATTTTAAAAAATCAATTTTAAAATCGATTTTTTCTCAAAATCAGTTAAAATTTGGTTATTTTTAAATATCCATTTTTAACAAAATAATTTAGGCATAGTTTAAAAATCGACTATTTATAAAAAAAATCGATAAAATTCTCAAACAAACTCAAAATCAAGCTGCTGCAACCCTAAACCCTTAAAAATATTTTCAATGGAAAAACTTTCTGTTCATGCTCAACAAATGACAGAGAAAGTTCAATCAAGATAGTAGTAAAATAAAGCCTCAAGAAACAAAATACAATTTTCAATTTTTTCACCGCTAAATTTTTTTCGATAAAAAATGTCCGATTATTTTTAATAAAAAATTTCTGATTTTTTTTCGATAAAAAAGTTTCCTATAAAATTTTTTTGATTTTTTTTCGATAAAAAATTTTCGATTTTTTTTCAATAAAAAAATGTTCGATTTTTTTTTTTGATAAAAAATTTTCGATTTTTTTTCGATAAAAAATGTTCGATTTTTTTCGATAAAAAATGTCCGATTTTTTTCGATAAAAAATTATGATTTTTTTCGATAATTTTTTTTTGGATAAAATGTTTTTTAAAAAAAAAACTCAAAATTAACAAAACATTGGGGCCTAAAATAGAGGTTTAATAAGAAATTTTTATCGAAAAAAAATCAAAAACTTTTTATCAAAAAAAATCGGACATTTTTTTATGAAAAAAAAATCGAATATTTTTTATCAAAAAAAATCGAAATTTTTTATAGAAAAAAATCAAAAAAATTTTATAGAAAAAAATCAAAAATTATTTATCGGTGAAAATATTGAAATCAAAAAAGAAAATCGATTTTTTTAAAAAAAAGTGGACCAATGGGCATGAAATTTGGGAGTTGGGTGGATAAAATCCGGTTTAAATCCAAATCCAAAAATAAAATATGGATGGTTATCCAACCGGTTATAAATAAATTGGTTTATATCCATATTATTTAAACCGGATTTTTAAAATAGTTTTGGATCCGATTATGGATTTGAACCTAAAAATCGGTTTTTGCATAGTCCTAATTGTTAGGATAAATAAATTAACATTATTTTTATTATTTATTTTAGTGTTCCGTACACCAACATGACATGATATATATAATATGATATGTGTATCAAAAATTTATCTAGTAGTGCTAAAGTTATACTTTATCCCCACAAATCCTCTTGAGTTACGCATATTACTATTTATTGTAATAAATAAATTTCAAAAATAATTTTTGATTGTTTCCAGACATGAACACAGTTTATATTCCAAAAAATTTAAATTTATTGGAATTTAGTAAAATTCAAATTCAACTTTACTAGAATACGAATGTGTTCTAACAAATTCAATTTATTAGAATAGAAAAGGGTGTTGAAAAACTCAATATTTGAATTTGACAAAATAGAAATAGTTACAATAAACTAAAAATTTGTGTATGCATGAATCTCAAAAGGAGGGTGGGAGAGTTTTTCAAAAATGTCATGGGTAAAGTTGGGATTTAGGGGGTTTATATAGGTAGAAATTAAATTTAAAGGGGTATGGAGTAAATTTTGTATGTATAGAAGAGTTTATGCACCGATCAGCTAGGCCCATATTTATAAAATGTTGATCGCCCAACCCAATTAAAATCTATCTTTATGATTTTATAACTTGAAATTTTCGATATTACTTTTATCATACAAAAATTTAATTTTGTACCTCCACAGTTGAATTTACACTCTTATTAATTTTATTTTTTAATTTTTTATCTTATTAAAATACCCTTATGTAGCGGTAAAAGATAAAATAAATTTGGAAAAAGTAGTTTTTTTTTTTTTTTATAAAATTCTCTTGAAA
>JBBPBR010000005.1:54735982-54750626 GCA_037974775.1 Cicer pinnatifidum | reverse complement strand
ATACATAATACTCTATATACAGAGTAATGTAGAGTGGTGTAACATTACTGCCTCAGCTTCTAAAATAATTTTCCTTTTATCAGGATATATATATTTTTTTAAAGTGTTGTTATACTTTTTCAATGCAATATTAAATATAATTTCATCTACAAATTATTATTTGTGTACACCACTTTCAATTTACCATATTTTATCATACATTTGCGTTAATAGTGAATAACTAATGGAGATATATTTGTAAAATTATTGTATTACCTATATATTCATTTATTATTTTTCTTAATCTATTTAAATGAACGTTAAACAACACTTATTGTAAAATAGAAAGATTATTGTATAATGATTCTAATTAACGAGTTTGGACAACCTACTTTTTAATTTTAAGAGAATTGTTTGGATGGACTAAAATACAGAACAAGTTGACTTTCATAAGCAATTTTAAAACCTGCAACTTATCGAGTTTGATTGAGTTAAGGACAAACTAGGGTTTAAAAGTTGGTCTAATTAAATGTTGGACTGAATGACGGACACAACAAATTTGACCTAACTTGTCATTTATACACTCCCACTTCAAGTAGTAGCTAATTAAAGTAGGTGTTTATAATAGACAAGAAAAAATTTAATTGCAATTTATATCCCTCTATTTTTGTCAATTTTCGTTAATCTAGATTAATTAATTATTCATATGTCATTAATTAAATTATAAAAATGAAAATTTTCTGAAGTTCAAATTTAAACTTTTAGAGAGTTTTATTATGATTTTATGAGTGTTAATAATTCTACATCATCGTATTATAGGTCATGTTATTTAAAATATGATACATACATTGCAATTTTTTAGTTAAAAAATAATAATTAGAGACTAAAACTATCAAATTTTAAAATAATAAATCAATTTTATGAATGACTAAAAATAGGGGTAGATGGGATTTAGGGTATTCGCGAGAGATGCGGCCGAAGAGTGCCCTAAATTTTTAGGGGCACCAACAAAATTTCTTAATAAATATGTAAAGGACTAAGGGATTGACTAAAAAAATCATAGTCATATTAAAATATATCCATTTTTGTTGACTCGATTGTTTCGTATAAAAAAGAACGCAATAAGTATCTTAATGTTATAATATAATATTATTTTATGTTTTAATTTAAATTAGATATTTAACTTTTTGTTTGGATAGATATATACATGTATAGTTAATTTTGTTATAATTTTTTTAAAAAATTATATAAGACACCAAATTCATGACTTGAATAAGGCTCAAGCCAAAATAAAAAATAAAAAATTAGGTGTTCCGATTTTGTGCATGAGAGGAAAAATGGTTCAATAGATTTGGAGTAACCGAGACACGAGAGATGAAGTGGGCTAGTAGTAATATTATTAACAACATAAAAACAAAGTATATTACATAGACACACATGATGTTAATTTTAGTTGTTTCCAAAGCCACGGGAAAGGAGATAATCAACTAAAGTGTCAATTTCCTTCCCACTTATTTGTCCGTCTTTGTTCTTGTCAGCTTTCACCAAACAACGTTTGGCTCTCCATGCAGGATTCAAGGAACCTAAATCCTTAAGACCTTTTCTCAGCTCTTCCTTTGTATAGCCACCTTTGTTATTTCTATGTGCTCTTTCCAATGTTTCTCTTATTTTCCTTTCGAACTTCATTTGTTCCATAGACACGTTTTTTTGGTTCGTTGGAAGGAGGAGGGTTATTAAATAGATTTTAAAACTACCACACATTATTATTACTAATAAATTTATTGAAAAAATATTAAAAATGTTGGACTGAGTGAGTATCTTTGTCTTCTTTTTTAAAAAAGTGGATAGCATTTTTTCTTCTTCTAAAGTTGCATTACTTGCTCTCATTTGGTGCAAGTAGTGTGATTCTATGGTCAAATGTGGTATATGATTCTCCAATGGGTTTTGTCACCCCCTATTTGATATGCTTTTTTTTTTTTCTTTTTTTTTTCTTTCATATACTCTTTATGCCTTATAATAATTGTCGTGGGATTATGAGGGTCAAAATGATTAATACATTGACTTGAGAGAATGAGTTGGATATTATATTTTTATCTATAATTTAATTCACCAATTGTGACAATTTTTTGTTTGTTTATATTTAAATCTAGAGGGAGTCTATGCAACATTTAATTTAGACTATGTATATATACAGCTTCCCTTATCCTCAATGTTACTTGTAGTAATCTACCTAACAATCTTCTATCCATTAGCAAGATTACAAAAAAACTTAATTGTTCTCTAACCTTTCATTCTTTCCATTGAAGTATTCTTTACATTGTTGATTACACAAAAAGCTTAACTGTAAATTCCCACAGCATCTAGAGCCAAAATCATGGGAAAACCCGTTCCAAATATATGGTATATATGCAACTTAATCTCTTCCATCTTCATATACAAGTATGTTGGAATACTTTTTTTCGATGGCATATAATCAACATTTAATATATCTTCCTTATCCATATATATATATGCTTCTTTGGAATAATACCATTTTTTTTTTTCATGAAAAGGAGGCTCGAAAGCCACTAAGCAACTATGATTGAAACAAATGTCCTTATAGCATCTTCCCAAGTTATGGAAAAGCACTCTTGGGAAAAATTAAATGAATCTCACTATAGTATCAATTACGAACCTCTAACATAAAATAATAGGTCTTGATAAGAGCACATGTTAAAAGAATCCAAAAGTAAAAATTATTTTATTTTAAAAATTAAACTATGTGGAGATCACAAATCATTAGTAAAGGAGAGTATCTATTTCCTGTTGTTGTCCTATAAACTAATAACTTGATTTTGTTTTCCGTAAAATATTTTTTTTTTAATTTTCATAATTTCAAATTTCTATTAAAAGATGTATCTATATTTATGTGACACCCTAAACTCTAAAATAATATTTATAATAATTTATACAAAATTATTTGAAGAAAACTCGCAGCAGATAAAGAAAATTTGTTAAAGAGAATAAAAACTTTTATATTTAATTTAGGATATCACGTTTATCTAAATACACATG
The DNA here is from genome assembly GCA_037974775.1 of Cicer pinnatifidum. Lineage (NCBI taxonomy): Eukaryota > Viridiplantae > Streptophyta > Magnoliopsida > Fabales > Fabaceae > Cicer > Cicer pinnatifidum. The sequence goes on along the minus strand of JBBPBR010000005.1, from coordinate 54,747,593 downwards.
TAACAATTCAACTTTGTTCCTCAATTAAAACAATGCAATATATCAATTAACTTGACTTAATTAGAATTTCTTGATTTAATTACCAAGACTTATTCGCACTAAGGTTTTCATATAAAAAGTCATTTGTAATAACATAAGCAAAATACACATTACAACTCTTAATTCCCGGTATCACCTATCAGAGCGGGGTTTCTCCCAAACTTGAACTTCAAGACTCATTAACATGTCATAACTGCGATTTCGCAAACGCATGGCCAAGCCATTCAAACACAAACAACGAATAAGGTGAGTTTTGAAATCATGTTAATAGTATAACATAAGTAAGAAGAATACGCAAGCAATCATAATACATATCATAACACAAACATTCTTCAAGAAAAAACATCATATTATAAAGTTAAAACCACTCAAGTAAAATCAATGCATTTCATTATAACATCAAATCATCTAAGAGAAATTATTATTACACACGATACCTATTAATCACAACAAAACAATCACAGGAAAATGCAATACAACGCATGAGGTTATATTCTACTTCACAATGTGGCACAATTCTAACTCTGAAGTACTAGGTTAGGAGGCTTGATACTATGCTACCATTTCGGTGGACGGACAATTCAAATTGGCTATGTCCTCATAGATTCCCTCAACTCAACCTGAGACACATATACGCGATAGTCGAGGTAAACATGTGTTGCGTGGTAGCTCCCGATATTTAGAGTGATACCTCCAAGTCACCTAGGAATTCCACACCCGAATACCTCCAAGGTCTAACAATCTTGCCTTAAGGCTCAACAGCAGACCGCCACAATCAGTCTCATTGAGTTGTACTTCCCCAGAATCACTAGGCTTGTCAGACCCTACCTATATGATGACAAAATAATATTCACTTCACAAATTCCCAATATTAATTTTCTCTCCTCGTTAGCTTAGACTACTCCATTAAGAGCGTCGTCTTTAGGAATCATCACTATTTCATCAATCATCACTATCTCATCACAATTTTATAACATCTTTACTCATACATAATCATGATCACCATATAAATTCATTACAATTTTATAACATCACTCTCATCAATCAAAAATCATCATTATCATCACGTAAACATATATCATACCATGCATCCATCTTTTATCATCACATCACATAACTTCGTCTAATTAAACATATGCACATAATTTCATTCGACATCCAACATCATAATAATGACAAATATCAACTACCGCACAATTATCAAGAATTAAATCAATCAACACATTATAAATATTTCTAATTTCATATTTTAATCTCACAATCCTCGTATTTCATATTAATCAATTTATCTTTCAAAGGGCTACTGGCGTACGTAGTGAGCCCTGGATGAATCGTTGGGAAATACGGTTTTTTCGTTCTTCTCACAATATATTATATTCATGAATTCCAACGCTCTCTCACCCCTTACCTTATTTCGACACTTTATCAAACCCAGAAATCAATGAGAGTTTTCAACGGCAACTGCAGAATGACAATATAAAGTAGATGAATCCAAAGATTGAGACACGTCGAGAAGAAAATATCAGAAAATATCTCAACTCGTCGGAGCGTCGGAAGGGTCCAACGTCAACTTCACCGAAAAATGAAAATGAGTAGTGTTTCTTGAAGGTTTTGACGAGAGGAATTCAAAAACGATGTTAGTTTTTTGAGACGACGAACATGGTGAACGGAAACGGCCAAAAACAGCTCGCCCAAGGAATGGAGCAGAGCTGTTTCTGAAAAAACAGAGCAACTATTGATAAAATTGATGACAAAAATGGATTCAGTGGCCGATTTTGTGTGGGGTAGAGGTTGAGATCGATTCAAATGGTAAAGAATTGGTGAGAGGAAATTTGAAAGAAAAAGGTTTTCTTTGAGTATAGTTGCGTGAGAGAATTCTTTGGCAATTTTTATTTTATTTTATTTTTTTAAATGTAGAAATGTAGATGAAAGAGTGGGAATAGCAAGGACTCAAAACTGGGGTGTAGAAAGCAAATAGCCCAAACAAAACAATAGTAGAAGCAAACAACAGTGAAGAGTGCAGAAAGTGGTTTATCCCAAACTTTATTTTATTTTATTTTTAAAGTGTCCCAAAAAAGTTAATTTCTTGTTCTCTTCATCCATAATTAAAATATTACTCTCTAAAATTCTCACATTAAAATAATAATATTTGCCCAGACTCTTTCAGAATACAAATTCATTTTATTTATTTATTTTTTAAACTTTTTCTAAAATATTCAACTCTAAAATATGTACACTAAAATACTATTATTGATAGAAAAATATATAAAATATAATATTTGTTATTCATATCACTTACTCAGTCAAATATGTATAAGATTAACACATCATAGAAAACACTCATACAACGAAAATTAGTCGTAAAATTTCTCCACATATATTCTAAAATAATTTTAACACCAAATTAATTATTTAAAACCTTATTTTATTAAGAAAATATTTATTTTCAAATTTTGGAGTGTTATATTTGGTGTTCGACACGTCTCGAATTATAAGATTATTTCCAATGGAGGAAACCTACATGAAACCAACAAACTAAAAAAAATAAAAAAAGTATAATACTTCTGTCTTTAAATCACATAATATTTTATGTTTTTTCATTGTAAACAAAATTCATTTAAATGAAAATGGAAAGCGGCAATATAAACAACATATATAGTGATATTAAGAGTATAAGACAATTTGACATAAACAAACTAATATCAAAATTCTAGTAACAATCCTATCAATATCTTCCAAACAAATATGTCATATTGACAATAGATGTGAGAGTTCACAATCTTTTTTCCCATTAGGTTACAGATAATATTTTTGACTTATACAAACACATGACGACTATCATTAGTCTTAACATTATCCAATTTAACCATTTGCTTATAAGCCACTTGATATTTTGGGAGGATGTTAAAATTAGTGTTAGCCTCGTAAGCAACTTTACTCACTATAATATACAAAAAACACAAATTTGTTCCAAACTAGCCAAAACTTTAGAGTTGTTTTATCAAACATCATATGTGCAACTTTGACCCAAGCTAAACTTGAACACAAATCAGAAAACATGCAAGAATTAATGTTATTGTTGTCACGTTTAAGTCAAATGGTAACATGTCATAATCTTTGTCTCAAAGTTGTACTATTATTCCCTCTCATGGTATCCTTTAGATAGAAATATTTTTTCTTTTGATACTGATGGTGCTTTTAATTGAAGTTCCTCTGAATGTGGATGGATACAATTTTTAGATGTGTGTGAGGGGGCATAGGCCGGTCGAAACATAAGGCCAAACAATATATCTCACTAATTTAATGACACCTTTACAAAATTACGTATATGAATGAACCTCTTCTCATAATTTGATTACTAAACTTCATAGTGTTTTAGGTCTCATTATACCTGAGGCTAACTTTGAGGACACCACAACTACCATCCATTTCAATTGATGGAATCGCATTATTGTTTTTTAGGAAGTATGGAAATCCCATTATTGCTTATGGAATCGACATATTTGAAAAATTTAACATGCATTAAGAATATATATATATATATATATATATATATATATATATATATATATATATATATATATATATATATGAGAAAATATATTTTTACTAAATTATCTTGTTAAGTATTAGTGGTTTTTTTATATTATAAATACAAATCGAAAGGAATTGAATTGAGAGTGATGCGTATAATATTAATTAAATGATATAATTGAAAAAAATATTATTAATATCACCTTAAAAATTAAAAGTGTCGATTATTTTAAGATAATTTTTATATAAATGTGTTAATTGTTTTGAGACAGAAGCAAGGAGTATGGGGTAAATTACCATTTTCGTCTCTGAAAATGTATGATGTTGTCATTTTAGTCATTCACTTAGCTATAACTTCAAATTAGTTATCAAATGATCAAAATAGTCATTAAAAGATACAATTTACTACCATAAAAATATCTAATGATATAACTTACTATCAAAATAATGTGACTATTATGACGTAAGACTGATATTTTGATAATTCGATGATTAATTTAAATTTTTAGTTAAATTAGATACTAAAGTCATGACGTTCTATATTTTCATAAAATGACACTACAAGAAAAGAAGGAATTTGTGAGGGCAAAAAGCCCTCACAAAGGGCAAATAGCAGCCACAAATGGGCTATTTGTGGCGGTCTTAGGCAGCCACAAATAAGCTGGTTACAAACTTTTGTGAGGACTTTTGCAGCCACAAAGTTTGTAAAACACGTTGCCATTTGTGAGAGCTTTTGCAGCCACAAAATGCTGCCTTTGTGAGAGCCTTTGCAACCACAAAATGCTGCATTTGTGAGGGCCTTTGCAGCCACAAAATATTCAACCTTTGTGAGGGTCCAGGCCGCCACAAAATCCCTCCTTTGTGAGGGTTTAGACCGCCACAAAGTACCATCCATATTAAAAAATAAATATTTTGTGAGGGCTTAGGCCGCCACAAAATATTACGTATATTAAAAAATTAATTTTTTAAATTCAAAATTATTACTGTATTATAATATTATATATAATAAATTAATATAAATATAAATTTAAAATTTAAATTTAAATTATAATTAAATTAAAATTTAAAATATAATATCATTATAAATTAAATTTAATATATAATAAACTAATCTGAATATAATTAAAAATTTAAATTAAATTTAAAATAAAATATTTAAATTATAATTATAATTAAAGATTAATTTAAATTACAAATAAATTTAAATTTAAATTAAAATTAAATTAAAATTTAATTAAAATTTAAATAAAATTAAATATTAAAATTAAAATAAATATTATATATAAAAATATAATATTAGTAATAATTAAAGTAATTACCACAAAATCAAATAAAATATGCATTCTAAAATTAACAAATAATGTCTTACAAACCCAAAATTAAACACACAATAATTATCATATATTATGTAAACAACATCATTCTTATTTTTTTTAAAATAAATCTATAATAACACAAACACACACACAATCACACACACATATATATATATATATATATATATATATATATATATATATATATATATATTACTAATCTATATTTTAAAAATAATATATATATTTACTAATCTAAATTTAAAATATATAAAATACTAACTTGATGCCGAGTAGCGTTTGACTTGAAGCTTTCACGTACGGAGCTTACAAGTCTTCGAAGTAATTAACAACCACTGTCAAAAACAATTTCAATAATATTAATTACTTAAATCAAATCAAAAAATAAAATTAAAAAACTACATATATAATATAATATAAACTTACCAAAATTGAATCAAGTTTGATGAATATTTTTTGTAGAGAGAAGGTGGAGAGAATAGTTAGAAGGAGGTTTTAGAGAGAAGTTAGAAGTGAAAAAATGAAAGAGGAGTGGAGTAATATATATAGGATATGCTTGATCCTTTGTGACGGCCAAAGCAGCCACAATGACCAACGGATATTTGGCATTTGTGGCGGCCTGGGCGGCCATAACTGCCAACGGTACTAATGTTGTTTGTGGCGGCCTTTGCCGCCACAAAATGTAACGGTCTTAACCTTTGTGGCGACCTTTTCAACCAGAAATAGTAACGTTCACTTGCTTTTGTGGCGGCCTATGCAGCCACAAATGAACATGTCACTTCAGTCTTTTGTGGCGGCCTTGCCCCTCACAAAATTTATATTTTGTGGCTGAAAAAGCCATCACAAAATTCTTAAAAATTTAACTGAATTTTGTGGCTGTCTAAACCCTCACAAAATCACAACATTGTGATTTTGTGAGGGCTTAGGCAGCCTCAAAATCCAGTTAAATGTTTAAGAATTTGTGAGGGCTTTTTCAGCCACAAATAAAGACTAATTTCAATTTTTGTATTTGTGAAAACTTTTTCGGTCACTAATTTATGAGAGTTTTATTGGGCCACAAAATATTTATAAAGTTGACCACAAAATAGTATTTTTCTTGTAGTGTGATGATTTACTGATTTATTTTCTTTTTTATTTGTGAAGTTTACATGAGATTTGTGCGTTTTTTCTTTTATTTTTCCTTTCTTTGTGGTTCAAGAAGGATTTGTCATAATTGATTCACCATCCTTTTGGGACTCTAGGTCATCAATGCAGTGACTCAAACTAAAATTTATCTTATCAACAAGAGTGGATTCTTTTCATTGTCCTCTTTATTTTTCTCAATTGCTACATCACAAGCATTAAATATGAGAGAGAAAAAAGAGAGATCAAGTTATAAAGAAAAAGAGGAGATCGAATTTAATAGGTAAGATATATTACATCAATCCTTAATTATAAGAACTCATTACTTTTTGCATATTTATTAAGAAAAGTTGATAGATTAGTTAATATATTCATTTTATATGTAAATGTTTCTAAAATAACATTTGAATGTGTTAAATTTGATTTTTTATATTCCAAAACAAATTAGTAATTTAGTATTTGAAAAAAAATTAATAAATACACCTAATAAATTAAAATAACATTTATATTTAACGACAATTTTTTTTTTCTCAAATAATGTTTTATAATTAGAGACATAGTAATAATTGGGAAAAATAGAGACGATTTCATTCCCATCCTATCGGTTCTATAATATAAGTCATAGTTGATCGTGCTCTATTTCATTGAAAGATTTGAAAGAAGGGTGTGACATTAGTCTCATACACATATACATTAATCTGATCGTGAAAGGGGTTTTGTGGGGACATGAATTGTGATAGTCTACCATATTCTCAATGTTGTAACCATACAAAATAAAATATGTCTTGAAAAAAATATTTGGTGAGTTATGATACATTGACGTGCAACCTATTAACATATTTTTTATCAATAAGAAAACAAGATAACCAAAAGGTCTTTTTTTTTTCAACTAACCTAAAGGGGTATATGATTACACATTTCATGATTGGTGGAGCTTCATAGTTCATGAACAAATAACCCCTCATCTTTATTTACACGTAGGAAATTGACATGCCAACAAATTGGTTGTTGTTGGTGAGCCTCCTCAACTGCCCTTAACACAATTTTTTCAATTATGTAATTTTTCCTGTCTTCAATATAATATAAGAGAAAGTCTAATCAACAAAAATTAATATATTAAATTTAAAATTTAAATTAAATATATTTATTTTTATTAATTTAATTTTTGTTATATTTAAGACTGGAGAGAATATTTATATACTTCAATATTTCTTCATTATAATTGTTTTTCACTATTCTATCCCTCCTCTATTTTCCTTAAATGATGAAGAGACAAATTAAACATATAATATTTAAAAATAAAAAAGGAATTATATGATAATATTTTTGTCATTTGGAATTTTGTCAAGAAATTGTAGGTATAAAATAACCTCAAATATAAGTAAAGGCATTCATTTTGCTCCTATCTCCAATATTGTTTAATGAACAAGTAAAGGACAAATGGAGGTACATAAATGGTTAGTCTTGCTTTGTGAGTTACTCATAATTCTCTAACAACTATTTCCTAATCCTTGTTACTCAAACTAATCATCATATTTAACTACTAATACATCCTAATTTATGAAAAGAAGGACTCATTTACTATATAGTGTAGTCCCCTCCATTTTAGGCACTGTTGTTTTTGAAAACATTGGTCTTTAAAGATGGATGTTTCAAATCTTCATAAGTTGGTGAAGACAGCACCATCCAAAGCATTGGTTGTTAGATTCAATTTGTTCTGTCTTGCCATCTTTCTAGTTGTTTATGCGACGCTTCTTCTCCGTCCTTCTTCATCGATATATTTCGAAAATGCAGCTTCAATTGTCAGATGCTCCTTGAGAGAATGTCATCACAAGGTAAGGTGAGCCTATTCTAATGGCATCCCTTTCTCATCTTGTTCTGTTTTTGTACTTTTCCTTTTCTCATTTAACTGTTTGTGCCAAACATGGAACATATCTCATGTATGTTTATTTTGTTCATTAAATACCACCTTACTATATCAACATATATATCAAAATGTATAGTATTTTTTATCTTGTGTTTAACTTTTATGTACTATTGATAAGCTCATATGCAAAAGATATAGAACAGAACTCGTGTTATATTCTTGGAATGAGTTATAGATTTATTAATTAAATTGTAGATGTTGAACAATTTGATACTTAAACTTAATCAACTTGTAAAATAATTCAAATTTTGAAAATCTTTAATCATGTTAATATTTTTAAGCCAACTAATTTACAGTTTGTTTGTTACAAATTAAAAAAAAATGATTTTGTTATTCAATAATTTAGAAATTATTGTTTATAAATTTTTTTATGACTAAATTATCATTTATTGATTTTTTACATTTCTTATTATTATTATTATTATGAAATGCCACCTTACCATACGAATTAATCTTGTATATTTGTGTGACATTGAAACTCGTAGGAAGAAAAAAGCATAACAATGAAAGCAGTATTGGAAGAATTGCCCCAATCAAAATTAAGGAAGCCAAAGAAAAATGGGACAAAGATAGAAGTACCAAGTTTTTTAAATGAAAAAATTGGTAAAGGAATGAAAATTGGAATGATAAACATGAATGAAGATAATGATGTAAGTGAATGGAACACACATGGAGAAACAATACCAATTTATTTCGATAAAGTATCAAAAAATTTCAATTGGACAGATTTATTTCCGGAATGGATAGATGAAGAAGAAGAGAGTGATGTACCAACATGTCCTGAAATACCAATGCCAAATTTTGAATCATATGAAAACATGGATTTAATAGTAGCAAAGTTACCATGCAAGTATCCAGAAGAAGGGTGGGGAAGGGAAGTTTTGAGGTTACAAGTTAATCTTATTGTGGCAAATATGGTTGTGAAGAAAGGGAAAAAAGATTGGAATTTGAAGACAAAAATTGTGTTTTGGAGTAAGTGTAGACCAATGCTGGAATTGTTTAGATGCAATGATTTGGTTCAAAATGAAGGTGATTGGTGGTTCTATGAGGCTGATGTAAAGAGGTTGGAACAAAAGGTTTCTTTGCCTGTTGGCTCATGTACTTTGGCTTTGCCTCTTTGGGAACAAGGTACATTTTTTATGATTATTTATTGGTTACATAATATTGCAATTGCATAATGAAGGTGGCAAAATACTCAAATCAAAACAGTGAAAAAAATGATAAAAAGTTAAAAAAACTACTATTCGCGCCAGGTAGGGGTCGAACCTACGACTTTCTGCTTAGGAAACAGACGCTCTATCCACTGAGCTACAGGCGCTTGTTTGTGTTATTTATTATTTTATTGCTTATTATACAGTATGTGTTGTAGTTTTTTATGGGGAATTCGGCTAAATCTTTTCTGTTTTGTGAAAATAATTATCCTTAAAAATTATGAATAAAGATTTATGGACACCCAACACCTCTCATAGACTTTGAATGAGAAATAAATAGAGATAATATTGTGTTAAATGTGATATGATGTTGAAATGATAAAAAAATAAATAAACAAAAAAATGAAATGTTGAATAAATATATATGAATTGTTGGAATATATTCATCATTATTGTAAGATTATAGTAGAAAGTACAAGTGTATTTTATTTGTGCATTAAAAACTGATAACATGTATTTTTTTTTTTTACTAAGATAAATTTTATTTTAATCAAGACTAAGATATCATGTTAACCACTACATTATCTTATATATGACGCTTCCAACCACTCAATATTGACTTGTTATGCTAGTACATACTTTCTTGTGTCGTCAGCATTAATTCTTCTCCTTTGTCTTAGCATAAGCTCGTTAATATTATTAATTAAACATCCTTATCTACCCAAAGTATAAAAAAGATAATGAAAATAACGTTGAATATGCAGGGATAGACGAAGTATACGACACGTCGAAAATGGAACGAAACGTAAGAAGTGAAAGAAGAGCGAAACGCGAAGCCTATGCAACAGTACTACACTCTTCAGAAAGTTACGTTTGCGGCGCAATAATGTTGGCACAGAGCCTCCTAAAAACAGGAACCAAACGCGACCTAATAATCCTGATTGACAAATCCATCTCGCTTCGTAAACGCCACGCGCTAGCTACAGCGGGTTGGAAGATCCGAACCATAACCCGAATCCGAAACCCGAAAGCAGAAAATGGAACATATAATGAGTACAATTACAGCAAGTTTCGGTTATGGCAACTAACTGATTACGACAAAATCATATTCATAGATTCTGACATCGTTGTACTACGAAATCTTGATATCCTCTTCAATTTCCCTCAAATGTCTGCCACTGGAAATGATCAATCAATTTTCAACTCTGGCATCATGGTTATCGAGCCATCCAATTGCACCTTCAGTGTACTCATGAGTAGGCGCGACGACGTCGTATCATACAATGGAGGAGACCAAGGATTTCTAAACGAGATATTCGTGTGGTGGCATAGACTTCCAAGGAGAATAAACTATTTAAAAAATTTCTGGGCCAACACAACAGTTGAAGCAAGTGTTAAAAATGGTTTATTTGGTGCAGACCCTCCTAAACTTTATTCAATTCATTACCTTGGTTTAAAACCTTGGAATTGTTATAGGGACTATGATTGTAATTGGGATGTAGTGGATCAAAGGGTTTATGCTAGTGACGTGGCACACCAACGTTGGTGGAAGATTCATGATGGAATGGATATAAAGTTGCAAAGTTTTTGTAGGTTGACAAGACAACGTAGGACTGAGTTGAATTGGGAAAGGAGGAGATCGAGTAAGATGGGTTCACTTGATTATCATTGGAAGATTAATATTACTGATCCTAGAAAATCTGGTTCACTTTTGATGGATTAGTTTATACAACTTCATTATTTTATTTTATTTTTTTTGTATTTTTCCTTTGTTGTATTTGTTATTTTTTCCTTCTTTTCCATTATCATATATAAATATTTCATGTGAAGAGATTTTTCATGTAGATTATTTATATATGTGTTAATAGCTTATTTCATGTAGATTATTTCAATATAATTTCAAGTGATGGATGCCATCAATGTAACTACCACTTGTTGCTGCGACACTCAAACCTTGACAAGTGGAAACCCACAGTTGGTTCCTTCTATTATCAATAACGTTAATAATACATTTTTTTGTTTTTCGAGGCTAATAACATATTTTTGTTAGATAATCTTATTCAAGTTAGGTGGAACACTGGAAATATCTTTTATAGTAAAAAATTCAAATTCCACTTCATCTACTTATTAGAGTTTAATCATCTTACTAGATTCAATCTCGTTAATTAATAATACACTCTTTAATATATTAAATTTTTTTTTTATTAGTTAAAATTCACATGATTGTTTTTATGAATGAACTATCAATATAAAAAAGAAATAATTATCAAAAAATTATATTGTCTTCTTTATTTTTAATCATTACCAAAATTTAAAAGATATAAACTATCAATAATATAAAATAAAATAAAAAAGAAAACAATATCAATATAAATAAATAATTACCAAAAATATAATATTGTGGTCCTTATTTTAACCATTACCAAATTTTAAAAGATACAAATCACAATATACTATCAATAATATAAGAAAAGAAAGCAATAACTATATATATATATATA
>JBBPBR010000005.1:54718456-54735262 GCA_037974775.1 Cicer pinnatifidum | reverse complement strand
CACTAATACATAAAAGAATGTGAGATAAATATTTGTTATTAATAATTATTAAAAAAAACATTGAAGATAAATATTTGTCAATAATAAATATTAAAAAAATATAAAACACATATTTATCATTGATAAGTAAAAAAAAAGTACAAGACATATTTATAAATAACTCATTAAAAATACAGGATAAATATTATATATAAGTGATAAATATAAAAAAGTTTGAAATAAATATTTATCTTTAATAAATATTAAAATCAACAAAAATATTGTCTACTAAAACATATAAAAAAAACAAGACAAATATTTCACCTAATAATACGTAGTTGTCCTATTTTTTTACAAAACTAATATGTAGTTTTCTTCACACAAAAATTGGTAAAAAATGTCCAACATATTCATTTACTTCATAAAATTGATCCCCACATATGGACGCGTCAATTCATTAGTTTACCCAAATAAATTAGATTTCCCAGAACAAAAACATTGCATGTTGTTTTAAAATATTATATAACATACTTTATTTGATATTTTATTATTTAAATTTTCCGTCATTTTTTTGACAAAAAGGGAATTGAAGGTGTAAAACGTCAAATAATGGCTGGCATAGTGGCATGCTGATTAAAAACCCTGAGTCAGACCCAATTTTCTTTTTTCATAATTGGAATTAAAAAAAAAATATTAATAATATAATATGATATTAATATAATATAATATCCTTATAGTAATTTGCAAGCATTATATAAAACATGATGATAGGTTGGTTGACTTTAACGGTACGATCCTCTGTTTTACAACCAAAAAAAAGACGAAAAAAACAAACATATAATAAACTAAAAACATAATTTGAATAAAACAACTGTGTCTCATTAGGTAATAGGCTAATAGCATCATGAATGAACCTTTTGTCTTGTTTATGTGACAGGGTAGGCCCCATTAATATTGCACCCTTGACCCTTTCTCATTTTTTCTTCCTTTTCTAAATTTAGTTACAACTTTTCCTCCTTCAATTTCATTTTTTGCAAAATAGCTAATTTTAATTTCCATTCTATTATTCCCTCCTTCAATTTTTTTACTGATCATTAATATCTGCTAAATATCAATCATTGGTTTTGTTTCTGCTTAATCAGGGTATGTTCCTCCTTTTGTAATTTGTTTTTTTTTTCTGCTTCCTTTGTGCTTCTTTTTCAAGGCACCAAGTTTTGTTCTTTGTTTTTTTTTGTTCTTTCAATTCCTTCCTTTTCCACTCTTTGCATGTCCATGTTGCAAAAAAAAATTCATTATTTACTCCTATAGCCATAATTTTCCTGGTTTGCAAAGTTTGGATTAGTATTTGTACATCATAGCTAGAGTTTGATATAATTATTTCTCATCTGAAATCTATTGCCTATGCTATCTTTCATATTTTCAATTTTTCATAAGTTTTTGTTTTTATTCTCTAGATATAAAATATTATATATATATCAGAAGAATTGTAAACAAAATTGGTAAAACTCTGCTCCCTGAAGAATTTGACCGGCAATAGGAAGGGTTAATGTATATGTCTGAATTATTTTAGGTAAAAAATAAAATTTAATCTGGCTTTCAATGTTTATGAAGTTGTTTCTCTATCAGCATATGCATGGTGTTTATTTTCTATTCTATGTAATTATTATTTGAAATATTATTTTTCATGTTCTTAAATATTTCTTCTTCTTTTATCCTCATGAATAGTAAAAATAATTTTGATTTCAATGTGAATATGTATGCATAGAGAAGGACTAATAGCTTTTCATGTATGATATAAGATTCTGTGTATTTTTCCATTAATTGATTTTCAACCAGTATGAATAGTTAGGTAACTTTACAAGTACAGTTCATGATGGTAGGAACATGAAATTAAATTAATTATGTGAGAGTAGTAGGAGGGTCTATATAGCTATCAAATTACAGAAACTTTAGTCTTTATGATGTTCTGTTTCATATCTGTCATTCTATATTGGCTTAATGTGTGAAGAAATTTCACTTTTCCATCTGAACAATGTGAAAATGTAATAAGGAGAATCATTTTAGTATTTCATGCCACTGACACGTTGACACTGATGATAATTTGAAAATGAATATACATGTGTTAGTGTGTTAGTGTCAAACACTAACACATTTCGGACACCAGACAGGTCTTCAATCTAAAGTGTCGATATTAAAATGTATAATACTATCTGCAAAGGTTATACACGTTGTGCATGTTATTTTTGCTTTCATTTTTCTTGACACATCGATTTTTCTTTTTCACTTTCCTTCTAGATACCTTTGGCAATCCAAATTGCATTTAACCAATGGAGGAAGTTGAAGACAATTCAGCCTCAGAATCCTCCATAATAAATGCTGAACAAAATCTAATAGCAGAAAACACTCAAGAAAATACTGATGTACTAACTCCAACAGTTGAAGCTTCCATCAACTCCCTTTGTGATACCATTAGAGTGGAAAATGACACTAATTTTCCAGTGTCTAATTCCTTTGAAATAGAACCAAACTCACCAGAAACTTCTAATGCGGAATCTACAGCACAGGATGAATATCTTCCTACAGATAATTCAACTTCAACACCAAAAGAAACGGTTCACGAAACCGAACAAAGCCAACAAGGAGACATAGCTGAAGCTTCTGAACCAGAAGCTTTAGAAGATAACTTTAACAGGAAGCAAGATGATTGTTCAACTGTTACTGCTAGAAGTGATGTTGATAATCTTATGGAACTCTCAACCTCATCTTCTGAAACAAAAGAGTTGCAGATTGAACCTAAAGAACTAATAACAGATTCACCTACAACACAAGTTATTGATTTCCTCCAAGAAAATTTAGTTTCAACAACAAATGCTGATGAAGATCATGTAATGGAGCAAAGTGACCAAGAACCTGTGGTTGCAGATTCTGAACAAGGATCCTTAGAAGATATAATGAACAATCAGACGGGTGGTGATTCTACTGTCAGTGTTGTTGATAATCAGATAAAAGAGTTGGAGAATGATCAGAAAGAACTGAATGTGAATCTGCCTGAAACAAAGATTGTTGATGTTGCTGTAGGAGGTGTTGATTCACCTACAGATGCAAAGCAAATTGCTGAAAAAAGAGGCATAATTGATACAGCATCTCCATTTGAATCTGTTAAGCAGGCCGTTTCTAAGTTTGGAGGAATTGTCGATTGGAAGGCTCATCGAATGATGACCGTTGAGGTATATCAATCTTTTACATTTATCTATGTGGACGATTAATCAGTCGTGACACTGACACATTTTTATATTCGCATATTTGAACTGTGTTACCCATACATGTTGATGTCGAAATTTGATATCAAATTTGTGGGTTAAAATACCATTTCTCTTAAAAATAGTTGTATTAGTGAAACTACTATCACTGCATTTTATTTCTACATCTTGTGGTAAACTTTTCCTTTTGATACTATATGATGCTATTGTATTGATGACTTGGTAGCTTTTATCTGATGAAATTACAACTAACTTTAGTGTTTGCATTGGATGTACAGAGGCGAAAGCAAGTCGAACAAGAGCTTGAAAAAGCACACGAGGAGATTCCGGAGTATAGGAAAAGATCAGAGGCGGCCGAAAAAGTGAAAGTACAAGTACTTCAGGAGCTTGACAGCACTAAAAGACTAATAGAAGAACTAAAACTGAACCTAGAGAGGGCACAAACCGAAGAGCGTCAAGCAAGACAAGACTCAGAACTTGCAAAGCTCAGAGTGGAAGAGATGGAACAAGGTATAGCAGAAGATTCTAGCGTGGCAGCCAAGGCGCAACTCGAGGTTGCTAAAGCCAGGTATACAGCTGCAATCACAGAGTTAACATTCGTGAAAGAGGAGCTCGATGCGTTGCGTACGGAGTACGCCTCCTTAGTTGTGGAAAAAGGTGAAGCAGTGGACAAAGCTGAACAAGCTGTTGCTGCATCAAAACAAGTAGAAAAGACGGTTGAAGATTTGACTATAGAGTTGATTGCAATCAAGGAGTCTCTGGAAACAGCACATGCTGCACACATGGAAGCAGAAGAACACAGAATAGGAACTGTCCTGGCAAGAGATCAAGATTTTCTTAGTTGGGAGAAGGAACTTAAACAGCAAGAAGAAGAACTAGAAAGACTCAACCAGAAAATTTTGTCTGCTAAGGATCTTAAAACTAAACTAAGTAAAGCCTCTACATTGTTGATTGATTTGAAAGCTGAATTAAATGCCTATATGGAATCCAAGTCCAACCAAGAAGGCGATGAAGAAGGAGAATCGAAAGAGAAACTAGAGAAAAAGACACACAATGAAATACAAGAAGCAGTTGCATCAGCCAAAAAGGAACTTGAAGAAGTGAAACTTAACATAGAGAAAGTTACTTCCGAGGTAAGTTATTTAAAGGTGGCTGCAACATCATTAAGATCAGAACTCGAACAAGAGAAATCATCGCTCGCCTCGATTAGGCAAAGAGAAGGAATGGCCTCCATAACAGTTGCATCTATCGAAGGCGAACTGAACAAAACTAAATCAGAATTATTTTCGGTTCAAATGAAGGAAAAAGAAGGCAGACAGACAATCCTTGAGATGCCGAAGAAACTACGAGAAGCAGCCGAAGAGGCTAATCAAGCCAACTTGCTTGCTAAAGAAGCTCGCGAAGTGCTTCGAAGAGTAAAGGAGGAGGCAGAACAAGCCAAGGCCGGTGCGAGTACAATGTATAGTAGATTACTTGCAGCTCAAAAGGAGATAGAGGCTGCAAGAGCTTCTGAGAGGTTGGCAATACAAGCAATTAAAGTATTGCAAGAGAGTGAATCGTCTCGAAGCAACAACAACAATGAAGTTGATTCATCGAAGGGGGTGACACTTTTGGTTGAGGAGTACTATCATCTTACAAAACAAGCTCATGAGGCAGAAGAGCAAGCCAATGTGAGAGTTGCAACTGCAAATTCCGAGATCGATATAGCTAAAGAGGCTGAAATGAAAACTTTAGAGAAGTTTAATGAAGTGAACAAAGAAATGGCTGATAGAAGGGCATCTTTGAAGATTGCAATGGATAAAGCTGAGAAGGCAAGGGAAGGAAAATTAGGTGTAGAACAAGAATTAAGAAAATGGAGAGCCGAACACGGACAACAACGCAGAAAAGCCGGCGAAACAGCCCAAAAAATGGTAAACCAGAACACAAGTCATAGTGGTAAACTAGAAAAAGATCATAGTGGAAATGTTCCTGTACATTATCTTTCAAGTCCAAAGTCTAATGCTCATGGAAACAATGAAAGTGGAAAAAAGAAGAAAAAATCGTTTTTTCCGCGGATTCTTATGTTCTTTGGAAGAAGAAAAGCACATCAAAATCATTCAGGGTAATCACTTTTTTTGAGAAACTTACAATGCATTGTTATATATATACCTTTGGTGATTAATCAAAGAGTACACCATACTTGTACATGTTAGTGATTGCAGTATGTATGGTTTTGACTATGTGCTTTTTGATGACACGAAAATTAAGTTCATCACTCTTGGTGAGAAAAGAAGAAAGAAAAAAAAAAGATGTTTTTGTATTGTGTATAGCCTTTTGATATATTGAAAAAAAGATATGTGTAAGATATTACCAAATCAAAGGTATGTTATTGAGTTTGAGATCTTATACAATGGAGCATGACAATGCAAATTTATTTATTGTTTATTTTGATTTCATATTAGTGAATAGTGAGAAGCTTCACTTAAGTTCCCATACAGCATAGTCTTGTCCATTGGTAGCGACCTGTGCATTGGATGGAAGAAGGTTTCCAAGATCCAACTTGGGTCCAATCTTTACAATAATTTTGTTATCAATCTCAGCCATGTAAAGATCAGACTCAGCAGCCAAAATATTCACACTGCTTGTGGCTGTAATTCCATTCCTTTTCCTTATATCTGTCAATTTCTTTATTGGTTCCATTAGCCCCCATTCTATGTAGTGATCGTAGAACTGCATGCACCAACAATACATTCAACAATAATTATTCTTATTAATAAAAGTAATAAGTTCTTAAAGTTCAAACTCAAGTGATAAAATATCGATATTCTTATAGTAAGTTAATGGTTATCTTAATATTCAATGTCCCTGTAAATTTAAATTCTTCGATATAGATTAAATAAAATTGAAATTCTCTTTTTACTTTATAAAATATTAATTTTAAATTTTTTCTATCATTTTTCATATTTTACAAATTGGCCTTTATAAATTTTAAATTTGCATATAAGTCTCTATAAATTTTCAAAGTTTTGAAAATAGATTCTTATAATTTTTGCAAATTGGTTCCTATAATTTTTCAAAATTTGTATATTAGTTCCTCAACTTTTCAAAATTTAAATTCAATACAAATTTTAAAAATTTCATTTCGAACCGTTATCTTTTGATAGTTATATTTTACCTCAAAACTTTAAAAATTTATAAAAATCACTCAATTTTAAAGATTCAATTACTCTATCAAAATTTAAAAACAAAACAAAAATATATATTTTTATCATTTATTTGAAATTTATATTAATTTTAATTGTTAATAAAAATTAAAAATTTAAAAAAAAAAAACTTACAATTGTGGGGTGTCCAGGATGAGTAAGAATGTAAACATAACCCAACATAACTTTATCATCAGGAAATGGCCATAATTTCTGAGAGCCAGTATCATGATTATCTACAAAAGTAACTGCATTTGATGGTTTTATTCCAATCATCCCTGGTGGTTTCCCATTACCATCTTTCATCCTCCAAAGTTCACCTTCAACAGCAGCACCTAAAATCATTTTCGTTGTGAAATCAAAACTAGTTACAACACCACCAGCATCATTCACCCATTTCACCAATCTTTGACGATGTGGGTCTTGATTACTCAATGGTTTTCCATCTGAACCCAATTCAACTTTTTCATATAGCTCTCCAACTGCAAATTCAGGTGATGTTTTTTCCATGTATGTTTTTGTATACCTTGGAGCATAACCAACAACCATGTCGAATCTCCATCCCACAAAACCAACATCTGTTTTTAACCAATTCATCCAATCTGACAACTCTTCTTGTACCTTAGGATTTGTGTGATCGATGTCAGGTGCACCACCCCAATCGTCTCCTGTGTCGGGGTTTCCTGTGCCTTTGAATTGAACATCTGTGCTACAAATGTAGGATACGTCCCAATCTAGACGAGTGTCGGGAGTACCACCTTCGAATATGCTAAGTCCTTGGCTGTCTAATCTTTCTGCTGTTCTGTGGTTTATAACTATGTCGGATATGCTTTTTACCCCTCGATCACGAAATGCTGCCACTAGCTCCTTCAATTCGTTCTTGTTGCCGTATTTGGATGTGTCAAGGTCATATAGCCTCTTGGGCAAGTAACCTTCAATACAAAAAACATATTATTAAACTCTATAGTATGTGAAATTAACTAGAACATTATGCCAAAAATGACATTTTATAACACGCCTTTTACTGTTGTTTCAAATAAGCGCGGTAAAAGGTAATGCATCTATTAATGCACTTTTTACGACGCTTTTTCAATAAGCGCCGTAAAAGATGCATAATAAAGAAGCGTTGTAAAAGGTGCACAACAATTGCGCAATATATTTACCTATTTTATAGCGCTTTTTTATTTTAAAAAGCGCTGTTGTATCTTTTTTACAGTGCTAGATAGTACAACGCTTATATTTTTGAAAAAGAGTTGTAAATGACTTAAAAAAACGCTGGAAAATCCTATTTTTCGCGTAGTGGAAGTTGTTAAAATTAAATACCTTGAGGTCCATCATCATGAGAGTTGGAGGGAGGAGGAAACCAAACATATTCAACACCAGCATCTGCTATGTCAGGGACTTTGGTCTTCAGGAAATTGTACCATCCTCCTGCTTTTTCACTTGATGCCCAGTTGAACCCCTACAACACACATGTTCATATTGGAGGATTCATGAAATAACTAAATTAAATTAATAAAAGAAAGAGAATGGAGATACCTGAAATAGTATGGCAGAGGAGGAAAAAGAAGGGAAAAGAGAAATGCAAAGGCAAAGGAAGCAAAACGAAGTTAGAAGAAGCTTCATGTTTCGCAAATTTGTGTTGCAACTATATGTCTCCTTCTAAATTTATAGGCATCCTTAGATTAGGATCTTTGAGTGTTTGTTGATTTTTCAATTGTACTACTACACTTTTGACTAATTAATTAAGGTGTAGCGTACTCAGACTGAGTCATTTGAAGAAAATTATTAGGCTTCTCATCAATGAATTCAAATACGTAAAAGATAAACTTTTCCCAAATAAAAAATATGTAATGACATTTTCACAATAAATTTAAGACACTGTATAAGTAGGATTTGTCTATGAAAGGTTGGGAAATTGACCTAACATGATTAATAATATATTTATTTACAAATATGTAAATAATATTAACATTGATTTGATTATTAATAGTAGATGTTATTCACTTTATTTTTTAAAGTAAATTATTTCATTTTAGATGAATCAAATCAATTTAAATATATAGTTTAATATTTTATTTTTTTTTATTAATTTTTCTCATTTTTTATTTACTATTTCATAATAGTTGTCTTCGACGTATTTTTACATGTGTTGTTGTCAGTAGCGTATCATTGGTTTTTAATTTTGGAGGGGTTCAAATCAATTTTGGAGTTATAAAGTTGATTACGGTATGTTTTGATGTTGTCATTTAAGTGTAAGGTTGTTTTGTTATTGTCTTGGTGCGCTATTCATTTTATTCAGATCGATAAATTAATTTTGATATAGTATAGACAAATTCAATCAATGATTTTAGTGTCGTCAACGTTGTACATCCGAAAATATGAATATTCCAATCATTTTAATTTTGTCAATTTTGTAGGTATATATTATGTTGTTTTATGCTATTAACATGGATGTTGTGAGCATGTTCACAAATTCATCGATTACGATTTTAGCGAATTTGATTTGTGTTATTCTCGATCGATATATTATCTTAATTTGAATGAATGCATATATTTTTTAATAAAAAAAATGTCAAATTTGTGATGTTCAAATTACACTACTCTATATTGAATAAAAACATAACACTACTTTATATGGATAAAGATTTGTTGACTCTAGAAGTAAGTTTGAGATAAATTACACTACTCTACTTAATAACTCAATATAAATAGTGAATTTCACGAATCTAACTGTTGATTATTGATATAACATATTAACATCAAATACAAAATTTTATATAAATCCAAAATTCATAGTTAATAAATCTAGTAATTAATATTTATTTATATTTTTAAAAGTTTATAATACAATCATTTGAAAATATTTAACGAAATATCAAATTTTTTAAAATTTAAAAAGATATATATTATATTGATCTATTGAATAAAAACTTTTAATTTAATTATTAGATTGATGAAATTTATTATTTTAATTAGAGTCGACAAAATAAATAAGCCCTATAAAATGTAGGACTTAAGCTCTAAAATTTATAGCCAGGATTTTAATAGGGCTTTTTAGTTTGATCCTAAAAAGTTTGTTACGACGGACTAACCCGATCATTAAGGCTACCCGCATGACATGAAAAAATAGTATATAAACTTTATTTTAAAGAAAAATTACTTAGAATATTTATACACAACTAAAAATAAAGTAGGTAAAATGTTAAGAATTTTTTATTTTATATTTAAAAGAATACTAATAGTATTTTAAAACATGTTAGAATATATGAAAATTTAAATAATTAAAAGAAAATTACAACACTTAATATTACAAAATATTAATAAAATAACAAAATAAAATAATTAAATGACGTATTAGTCCAAAAACTCATAATTTATTTAAGGTCGAGTTCTAGTAATATTTTTTAGGACAGTGTTTTAAATGACTTTTTAGCTCGACCGAAAAAATCCATAGCATGTTACGATCAACTCTATACGGGTTGGATAGTCCAATTTAACAACTCTAGTATCTAGTCTCAGTATCTAACTCCAACTCAATAATATAAATAGAATATGTAAAATGCATAATTAATATAAATTTACTAGTAATTTAATGTCAAAAACATATTTTATATACTTATGATTTAAAAAAATGAAATTATACATTTTCACACCCTCATCAGTGACGTAAACTGTAATATAAAAATTATGATCTTCAATTAAGTTTTTTTAGCTCTATGTATGGGCAGAAATTATGACAACTTGACTAGTACAGAATAATGTCGAACAAACTAGACATATCCATTATACTCAGATTCAAAGAATGTTTGATTAGTCGTACGTGAATTATCTTTATTTTGGAAAATAGTTAACTTCATAAGCTGTTTTCCGCAGAGAATTGCGGTAGGATAAAATCCGCAACACATTGTTCAGCACTTCATCATTTCTTAAATATTAAAGAAAGTTGAATTATCAAAACTCAGATGTATTTGGACCAACTTGAATTAATTACATCAACTTTTATCATTTGATTTTTCTCTTATATTTAAAACAAATAGTCTGTGTGTGCACATACATATATATGCTGTAAAATATAGTTAAACTGTGTATATAGTAATTAGATTCTTTATTTGTCTTAATGTTCGGGGTCTTAGAAAAATAAAACATTTCAATTGATCCGTCTTTAACTCAAATTTATTAACTTCAAGTTAATAACAGGAAATATTATGTTCATGAAACGGGTAAAACAGTATGGCAAACAAGTTTTTATTTTATGGAGTATACAAGATTATCTTATAGTTGAGAGTTACATTTTTCCACACAAGACATGATATATAGTTAATGATAAACACACCAAATATATTCTGTATTGCACTCAATTTATAGTCACTCCCACACGGCATAATCTTGACCAGAGGTAACAACGTGGAAATTTGAGGGAATAAGATTTCCAAGGTCCATCTTTGGACCTATCTTCACAATAATTTTGTTATCTATCTTTGCCACATAAATGTCACCATCTGCTGCTAGAATGTTCACTGTGCTTTTCATGTTGATCCCATTCCTCACTCTAATTGCTGTCAATTTTGTTATCTGCTCCTTCAGTCCCCAATCAAATAAGTGGTCGTAGAACTGCATAACAACATCATCTATAACTATACATAATCACAAATAGTAGCTTTAGATGTAGCCTAACTAGTAAAATACTAACATCAGACACACTAAAACTAATATATGTACCTTCATAGTATTTTTTTAAGAAAATTGAATTGATTCAATATAGTGTGTATTAAGTTGAGTGGTAGACACCCGCAGTATGAGTTTAGATCTCTTTCAGCGTGATTTTTAAAGGATCTAATATGTAGTTTACGTCATTGTCATTTTTCCTCATAATTTTGGCGTTTTCCAAAAATACTAGTAACTACTTGTGTGAGTGTTGTGTTGGTATCAAATGTTAAATTAATTATTTTAATTAATTAATTTTGAATCGACATAATAAATTATTATCATTATTATTAATATAAAATATGGTTAATTATTATTATATACTAATTAATTAATTAATTAATATTAGATTTTGTTTTTGAATGAATTGTAATGGATTGATCCATTTTATTATGCTCAATGAGAGAGCTCTATCATCAACTATTTTGTTATTTAATCAGTGTCTTATTAGACACTTAACTGAAAACCTAATCGATAAAAAGGGTGATTTGCTCTCTTATTCTCAACAAATCCTAATTGTCTCAAACAACCTCTTCAGCTAATCCTATCTCAAATAAACAATTCTTAATATATCTCTTTACACTAGTATCTCCAAAAACTTATATCTACCTTTCAAATAATATTTAAACATCAATATATAATTTAAAAAATTAAAGTAATTAAATGTAACTATACGTGTCATGTCATGATGTGAGACTGGACACACCATAATATAAAGATTCAACAGAAGAAATTACTATTAAAAGTAAAAAGGTTAGAGAAATTACTATTGATGGTGTCCCAGGATGAGTTAATATATAAGCATAACCCTGTATAACTTTATCAGAAGGAAATGGCCAAAGTTTCTGAGTAGAACCTGTATCATGGTTATCAATAAATGTAACAGCATTTTCAGGTTTCAAACCAATCAAACCAGGTGGTTTTCCATTCGAATCTTTCAACCTCCAAAGTTCTCCTTCAACAGCAGCTTGAAGAATCCCTTTAGTAGTAAAATCAAATGCATTAACAACACCACCACCAGAAGATTCAACCCAGTTCACAAGTTCACCTCTAGCTTTATCTTGATTATAATCACACTTTCCATCTTGTCCATAAGAAAGTGAATTCCAATACTCTCCAACAGCAAAATCTGGTGAAGTTTTTTCCATATAAATCTTTGTAATACTAGGAGCATAACCTTTCACAAAATCAAATCTCCATCCAGAAAAACCAATTTCAGTTTTTAACCAATTCATCCATTCAGATAACTCTCTTTGTACTTGAGGATTTAAATGATCAATGTCAGGTGCAGCATTGTAACCTTCTCCAGTATCAAGATTTCCAGTGCCATCTGAATAAGTTGTGTCATCTTTGCAAATGAAAGATGGACCCCAATCAAGTTTTGTATCTGGAGTCCCACCTTCAAAGAGACAGTAAATACCTCTTCCATCTTTTCTCTCTGCAGTTCTATGGTTGATTACTATGTCAGCTAGGCACTTTATTCCTTTATCATTAAAGCCCTTTATAAGGGACTTTAGTTCATCCTTGGAACCATATTTTGATGCATCAAGATCATATAGTCTTCCTGGAAGATACCCTGGAATCAAATAATTAAGAATTTATTATTTCATATAAGGTTTTAGAAGGAAAAAATCTGCAAACTTACATCTTTCATTGAAGCATGAAATAAATATTACTATGAAAACATAAACTAATTATCTCTCTTGAAGGGTAAACTTGTAAAATAATATTAATTGCCAACAAAAATAAATGACAAATGATGATCATGATATCCATTGATATTTAACTATGAGTGAAGCAGTTACAAACAAAAATGTACTACCTTGAGAATCAACACTTTGAGATGGAGGAGGGAGCCAAACATGAGTAATTCCTGCATTTGCCAAGTCAGGAATGGAGTTCTTTAACAAGTTGTACCATCCTCCTTTGCTACTTGATTCCCAATTGAATCCCTGTGATGTGACAACATTTATTATATATACATGCACATTTAATTAAGGTTGTTTATGAAATGTATTTGTGTGCATTTGTGATGGTAAAAAAACCTGAAAGAGCAAAGTAGAGGAAGCTAAAAGAGGAAAAATGGAAAGGCAGCAAAGACTGAGCCAAGGAAGAGAATCCATTGCTTCAAATGTGTTTGGAGTTAAATTTGTGTGGTGCTTTGTGACTTATATAGAGGAAGTTTGCTTGAAGCAAATGAATATCATGATAATGTATTTTATAATGTAAGAAACAAAGGAGATATTATCATGAGCCAGAGGAAATCAGGATATAGTGTGTAAGTATGAAATAGAAACTTGGGTTTTATTGGAGATAAGATTCATAGTTGTGTGGATTTCATAAATGTGCAACATTACAAGAATATATAGGACATTATATTCTGATGAAGATGAAAAAGAAACTTGTGTTATTTTGGAGAATTGGGAAATCATTGATGACAAGCAAGAGTAGTTTAAGGTATGGGAGTAGTGGGAAAACAGAGTTAAGAGAGTCATAGTTTCACACTTTAGAAAGCTTAAAGCTTGTCAGATAGTCATTGCATGTAACTGGTCCCATCCATAGAGGAATCAAGTCTCTAGTTTATGTTGTATGTTTCTTTTATTTTCCCTTCACAAAAACAAAACATCAATTAAAATATGGATAATTTTTTTAGTGGTATGTTACTTTTCATAGGGTGCCGTACGCCTTGAGTTGCCTTGTGATTATGAAAGCATTAAAACAAATATTAAATGTCTTCCTTAAAACTATATCAATTATTTACTTACATTGTCAATATTTTAAGGTGATGTCCAAAGTTATAAAATGTCAATAAGGTTGTCTTTCTGTTTGTATTTATAGAGTGATGATGACATTTAGTTCATAGTGTATAAGATTCACTTAATGCATATTTGATTTTGTAGTAGGATTCACAAAATCACAGTGAGTCAATGTGATTTTACTACTCCCACCACGAAATCAAACGCAAACAATGATTTGTAGAAACTTTACCCAGTAGATTTTGTAAAATCACAATTGCTCACCTTAGATTTGTTAATTTTACCGTGAAACCACACATTCATTGATACACTAACCTGGAGTATAAAAAAATATTGACTTCACATATTTCGCTTTTACAATCTTGTGCTACACCTTTTTTTTTTCTTCATATTATGTAGAAATTGTGAAAAGAAACTCATCAAACATATTTATCGTCCAACAGATTACAACTGCATAGATATTGACAATATATTTCGTCTTTCGTCAAATTTAACTAGAATTATTGCACTCAACTATTGGGAAACTTATGCAGTTGTTGTTAGCAGTTGGGTAAGAAACGTTACTCTGGCAAAGATAGCGAGTGAGAGGGACATTCATTATTCCTATCAGTCACAAGTATAGACTTCAATGGTAGGTTCAACTATGCAATGGTCCAAGTATTAATGGAAAAAACAATGGAATTGCATGATCATGATGAACTATTTTTAAAATTGAAACATCGAACTATATTATTATCACAATCATCTGGAAGATTCGCAAAACATTATCAATTTTCATTACTATATTCTCACAATGAACGGTGTCTTTAACTACAGATATACTCCTCGGGTTTTGAGGTTTATATATTTTGCTTATTGCTGTAATGACAGACCTCTCTGCTCACATCTTGGATGGCTTTGGGAAGATATCCGGAGTAAATTTCTGAGCAGCACTCAAACTTCCTTTAACCTTCATTGCACCCCTGTATCGATATACCATCAAACAGATACAAGTAAGTGAATGAATAAATAAAGAAAAGCCGGAAAAAGGGAAGAAAAAGAAACAGCTTTAGTTAGTTGAAATGTTGAACCTCATGAAAGCAAGCTGTGGATTCATCTTCCCCAATGCAATCTTAACAAAGTCCTCATCTTTAAATGAAAAAGTTGCATCTGGCTTTCCACCTTCATATGGCCCTATATATAGACATGACCCAACTAATCATACATGATTGCATTATAGGAACAAGCAATAAAATGGACCAAATTAAAGCATCCCATTTGCAACAAAATTGCAACAGTTGCTAATTAGTCTCCAGACACCTAGACAGAACAATCTATAATCTAAAAAAAGATCAATTTAATCACAGAAAAAACGGCATTTACCAGCCAGTAGAAAATGATATACTTAGAGAGGAAAATCACAAATGCTTGATCTATCTTTACTAACCTAATTTCATCCTCATCCATGTATATATTGCTCAATAATAGTTCTAAATTTCAGTTAAGATTGTGATTGGGGTTAAGTCGTAATCCTTAATATCATGAAAAATTATGGTTAGTTGCAACTGATGCGGCTGTAATTGCAGCGACAACTTAGTCGCAGACCTAAAAATCTTGACAATATGGCTGCAATTGAATTAACGATAGTTATAATCAAAATTGCAATTGCAACCTATTTATTAGGGGAAAATAGGAATAATTGCAATGCAGAGACCCAAAAACATTCAAGTTGCTATTGCAATTGTAGTTATGAACCACAGTTTACAACCATGCTTATATCCCATGACACTAACACGGAACCGACACTAACAACGTTGGTAATAATTTGAGAAAATGGATTAATTGAACGTCGGGATCAGACAAGTCTTGGATCGGGAAGTGTCGGTGCTACAGAGTTTATACATAAGAAATCCTCTTAAGAAATGGGAATAATGTGGTTTAGATAATATAACAAAGAATCGGATTCAATAGGGAAAATTGAAAGCAAACATAAACACATGAAATAATAACTATTTCATTCATACCAATGAATTGAATTGAAAAGGGGAAAAGAAGAAAGAAAAACAAACCTTTGGTGACTTCTCCTTTCTTGAGATCAACGGTGTAGATGACTTCATTGATGCCAATTTTCTACAAAATCACGAGACGTGAACATGTGAACAATAAGAAGGGAATATAATTGAAAATTAGGTTAAAAATGAAAAGAAAAAAGGACCTTAGGAGCAATTTGAAACTGATAAACGAGTCCAATTTTTTGAACGACGTCTTTGCCAGCGTCGGAGGCGATATGCTGTTTCATTAATTCCATAATGGAGTCTGATTTTAGGTTGGATGAATCAGCCATGGCTTCTGTTCGGTTCTGTTCGGCGTCACGTGAATGAATGATACAAAGCTTAGCGGTTTGGTTTTCATGTTTTTATAGTGTTGTTTGACAAACCTTCCTTTCTTTTTCCCGTTACGTTACGGTATCGTCAAACTCATTAGGATTCAGCAATAAATAATTAATTAATTAATTCAACAACCAACGCCTGAAGAATTAGATAAGAGAATGCACAATTCTTAATTCACTTACGAATTGGAGCCTAGGTAACATTATAGATCTCTATTTTTTATTATGGAATTGAGTTTTTTCACTGTCATATTGTACTGTTCCAAAAGAAATTTGGTTTTTCTCAAATTTTAGAAATTTAATAGTAAAAAATGAAATTTATTATGCTATAAAAGATTTAATAACTGCAGTGTTTTTTATATATTTTAAATAAATATTAGAGGTGGATGAGAGTAACCTCTTATGTTAATTTATATATAGATCACAATCTACTATAGACCATAATATTTAAAATTCTAACTATCCCAAATATTTTCTATTTGAAATAAGTGTTAAGAATTATCTTTATTTTAATGGTTAAAATAGTGATTTAAAATAATATTAGTTTCATAAAA
>JBBPBR010000005.1:54701788-54716433 GCA_037974775.1 Cicer pinnatifidum | reverse complement strand
TACTTTATTATTATTATTATTATTATTATTATTACATTTATTATTATTATTAATATAATTTATTTTATTAATTAACTTATAAATAATATTTGGTATTTTAAAATATTATAATTATTTTTGTTTTACTAAATAAACAAAAAATGAAAATAGTTATAAATGAAATTTTCCTCTTATAGTTATAATTCATTTATAACTACTGGAAATTTCAAATTTCGGGGTGTTACTTTCGTAAATTTCAAAAATGATTATAACTACCGAAAATTTCATTCACAATGAAATTTCTGGTAGAAAAAATTCTTTTAAATTTTTACAGTTTTATTAAGGGTAGTTTGGACATTTAAAAATAAAAATTTTAAATGAGGGGGTTATAGAATTGATTGAGGGGTACAAAAGACAACTTTCCCAAATTAAATAGCAATATACCACTGCCTCCATCCTTAAATATAAATTTCAATTTTTAATTTTTTTTATATGACCCCTTTCAAATTTTTAAATATACTATTTATTTTTTACTAACAGATCTTTAATTATGTTATTTTATTTACAATCTAAAATAAATATTCTAATAAAAATATTAATTAATTTTTTCTTCCAAAAAATTAATTTATAAAATAAATTAATTTTCAACAAATTTAATATCACAACAATTTTTTTTAATTTATGTAATTTACTCAAAGAGGTCCTATACTTATCGGTATTACATGAAATAATACTCGTAGTTGATACAAAATGATCAAAGAACAATTAATTAATGAAATTAATGGCAATCTAAAACAATAATATATTACCTCATCTAACGAAATGATCATTTCATCTAATTAATTATTCTAATTACTTGTATAACCAATTATTCTTGCTCAAAAAATAAAATATATAAGCAAAAAATTATGTATGTCCTCAACAATTTATTTTAACAAATGACTTCAACACAAATTTAGTTTTGTTTTTTTATTTTATTTTATTTTATTTTGTCATCTGAGTGCGACGTTTTTTGATTTTTCTGTCATGGTACGATGCATTTGGATTTAGATTGACAAAGTAGTTTTAGTCTATTATAAATTTCAATAAAGGATTTTGACGTCGTCAACATTACAAATCCAAATACATAAGTATTTCCAAGGACATGTTAGAGAGTTTGGAGGAGCGCCTTTGAGAACTTTTAACACCATATCTCAATCTAACCACCCTAACTGAATAGTTGCACTTCAACAAACTATAACTAACACTTTGAATAGTTACACTTCAACAAACTAACTTGTTTAACAAATTCCTAACCACCATAACTGAATAGCTATGCTATTACATCAATTTGGATTAACCATAACTAACATTCTTCCTAATTCAACGTGATTAAGGTAGTGTTACTCCTAGCTTGTTCCTCATCTCTTGGAATTTCACCTTCTTTTAAAATTTTGTAAGAATATTAGCCTTTTGATCCTTGGTGCTGCAGTGCTCCAATTTTATTTTGCCTTTTGTAACTTGAACCCTTAAGAAGTGGTATCTAGTTTCTATGTGTTTGCTCCTTCCATGAACACTTGGGTGTTTTGCTAAGTCTTTGGCTGATTTGTTATCAATCTTCATCTTCACAGCCTTGTTGCTTCTTCACCCCAGTTCTCTCATTAAACCAACCAGCCATATAGCTTGGCAAGCTCCCATTGAGGCAGCTACATACTCAACTTCACAAGTAGATAGTGCAACTATGCTTTGCTTCCTTGAACACAATGAGATTGGTGAGTCATTTATCATGAAAACATAGCCATATGTGCTCTTCCTATCATCCTTGTCTCCACACCAATATGCATTAGTAAACCCAATCAGATCAACTTCATTTTCAGCCAGTTTCTTAGCATAGTGCAATCCCAATTTACTTGTTTCCTTGATGTACCTCAAAATTCTTTTAGCTGCCAAATAATGAGATGTTCTAGGTTTTTCCATGTACCTACTAACCAATTCAACACTGTGAGCTATGTTTGGTTGCGTGTTGCACATACATCTCAATGGTCCTACCAATTGCTTGAATGTTGTAGAATCAACCAATTCCTCATTGTCTTCTTTTGTTAGGACCAAACTTGCTTATGTTGGTGTATCAGCCCCATTGCAGTCTTGCATCTTAAATCTTCTTAGTACATCATTAGCATACTTCTTTTGGTGCATAAAAATTCCATTTTCTTTGCTTACAAACTCAATACCAAGAAAGTATGATAGCATGCCTCAATCTATTATCTCAAATTCCTTATTCATTCTGATTTTGAACTCATGGATCTTTGTTTCATTGATGTTAGTCAACAATAAATCATCCACATATAAGCATATCAACAGTGCAGGTGTTGTTGCTCTCTTCTTGACATAAGCTTCATGCTCATTCACACATTTTTCAAATTGTTGCTCAATGAGGAATCTAGCAATCCTCTTATTCCATGCCCTGGGAGCTTGCTTCAAGCCATACAATGTTTTTCTTAATTTGTACACATTATCTTCTCTTCCTTTCTTCTCATAACCTGGTGGCTAGCTCACATAAACCTATTCTTCTATTGGTCCATTAAGAAATGCTGATTTGACATCCATCTAATGCATGGACCAGCCTTTGTAGCTAGCCATTGACACTACCAGCCTCATTGTTTCAATCCTGGCAACTGGTGCAAATACTTCCTCATAATCCAGTCTAGGCCTTTGCAAGAATCCCTTTGCTACAATTTTGGCCTTGTACCTTGCAATATGTCCATCAGGTTTTAGTTTGATTTTGTAGATCCATTTCACATCAATTGTTCTCTTGTGTACTGAAAGGGTCATAAGTTCCCAAGTCTGATTCTTTTCTATGCTTTTGAACTCTTCTCCATTGCTAGTCTCCATTTAGGATCCCTTAAAGCCTCATCATCACTGACTGACTCTAATTCAGCTAGCAAGGCAAAATGAATAAATTCTCCAACTGTATTGATGGTTGAGTCAGTGGTGACTTCATATGGTTGTAACATGATTGGGGGCTTCCTGGTTCGTTCAGATCTCCTTACAGGTTCAGGAGTAGGCTGGCTAACTCTCATCCAGTTCCACTGTAATCGCCCTGTTGACTGGCCTGACTGGACTAGTTGGTCTGTCTAGAATGGCTGCATTGCTTGAGCTGGCTTCACTCCTTTTCCAGTCTCATCCTCTTGATTCATCTACTAGTATGTCCCTGCTTGTGATCACTTTGTTCTTGATTGGATCATACAACTTGTAAGCTCCAGTTGAATCATAGCCCAACAATACCATATGTTCAGCCCTATCATCCAATTTTTTCCTGTTTTGAGTTGGCACGTGTCTGAAGCACAATGAGCCAAACACCCTGAAGTGACTCACACTTGGTCTCCTCCCTGTCTAGGCTTCTTCTGGTGTCTTACAGTCAAGCCTTTTAGTTGGGCACCTGTTTAAAATGTAGATTGTGGTTAAGAGTGCTTCTCCCCAAAACTTGTGAGGCATCTACTTTCTTTTCAGCATGTTCCTGGCCATATTCATAATGGTTTTGTTTCTTCTTTCAACAGTCCCATTATGTTGCGGAGTGTATTGTGTAGTCACTTGATGTAGAAATCCTTCATTTTCACAAAATTTATGAAATTCATGGGAATTATATTCACCTCCTCCATTTGCTCTTATTATTTTCATCTCACTATTCACTTTGATTTTCAGCAAGCACTTTAAATCTTTTGAACACCTCAAGCACTTCACTCTTTCTTTTGATGAGATATATCCAAATTTTCCTTGTGAAATCATCAATGAATGACACAAAATAATTGTTACCTCCTATTGATATCTCTTGAATTGGGCCACATACATCAGAGAAGATTACCTTAATCATTTTAGACGATCAAGTTGGCATTTCTGTTTTGAATTTGTTGTTATGTTGTTTGGCTTGGCATCATTCTTCACATATTTTTTGTTGCATCTGAATGTCAGGAATTCCTAGCACCATGCTTCTATTCTGCAACATTTGAATGCTTCTAAAGTTCAGGTGTCCATGCCTTTGATTCCACAACCAACTCTCATTCCTGGTTTTATTAGCCAGGGACTTTCATTTACCTGGATTTCAATCTTGAAGGTTCTGTTTTTAGACAATGGTGCCTTTAAGACAAGGCTCTTGGCATTATCAAACATCTTCATTTGTCCATTCTCCATATTCATAAAGTATCCATTTTCTAGCAATTGTTCAAGGCTTAACAAATTGTTCTTCATATTTGACACATATAGTACATCACAAATGAATGACTCCTTACCATCTTTTCTTTACTTAAGACTTTGCCAACACCTTAAGCTGTCACTGAGCTATTATCTGCAAATTTGATCCCCCTCTTTACCTTCTCATCAATGCTCACAAACCATTATTTGTGGCCAGTCATGTGGTTTGAGCACCCTGTGTCAAGGTACCATAAGATTGGGCAGCCATCAGTAAAGTGTCTCCACTTTTGAAAATTGTAGCATTGAATTCATTTCTCGTTGAGTTCCTGAAGGATACTCTTCAAACATTAAAAATTTGGTTTGTATGAAAGACCTCAAGTTCAAAGATTTGAAGACCCATGATTGTCATATTCTAATGGAGCATTTGCTAACAATAGGTATACGTTCCATTTTACCTGAAAAAGTTCGACTAGCTTTAACTAGATTATGTTTCTTCTTCAGGGAAATTTGTAGTAAAGTGATCGACCCTCAGAAATTACCGACATTGCAGAGAGAAATTGTTGTTACTTTGTGTGAGCTTGAAATGTATTTCCCATCCTTTTTTTATATATAATGGTTCACCTTACTGTTCATCTGGTTAAGGAGACACAACTTTGTGGGCCAACTTATATGAGATGGATGTATCCGATAGAACGATATATTAAAATATTAAAAGGGTACGTAAAAAGTAGAAGTCGACCAGAAGGTTGTATTGCTGAACGGTACATTGTTGAAGAGCCTGCTGAATTTTGTACTGAATATCTATCCAATGTTGAATCCATAGGGCTTCCCATGTCTCGTCATTCGGGAAGAATAACAGAAGAAGGGATAATTGGAAGGAGACTACTAACTATATCAAGGACAGAATGAGAGCAGACATAATTGTATGTTCTGCACAATGATGATGAGGTTCAACCGTATGATACAATACACATGGATTAGTTATCTCATTTGAACATGAATAGGAATCAAAATTGGATAACTCGAGAGCACAATCGAAGTTTTATAACATGGTTAAAAAATCACATAAAGTCAAAATTTGATATAGACCCCGGGTCAATTTCACAGAGATTGAGGTAGCTAGCAAATGGTATGAGCTTACATGTCTTTTATTACACTGGTTATGTTATTAACGACAACACATTTTATACCAAAGAACAAGATGATCAGACCATTATGCAAAATAGTGGAGTCACTCTCGTAGCTGAAGCGATGCATGTCTCAAGTACAAAAGACAAAAACCCAATATATGCAAATCTATCATATTTTGGGGTTATCGAGCGCATATGGAAGTTAGACTACACAATGTTTCGTGTTCCCATATTTGGTTGCAAGTGGGTCGATAATAATAATGGCGTTCAGATTGATGAGTCAGGATTCTTGCTTGTCGATTTTAATAGGGTGGGATACAAAGACGAGCTTTTTATTTTAGCGTCGCAAGCTCAACAAGTGTTTTATGTCACTGATCCTTCTGATGATAAATGGTTTGTTGTCCTATCGACCAATAAAATAAGTGATGATAACAACAATGATGAAGATGTTGGTAATGATCTTTTATTTGCAACATCACAACAACCACATGAAATGTATTCAACTGATGATGGTTTATATCTTAGAGATGATCATGATGAGGGAATTTGGATTAATCCATCGTTTCGTATTGTAAATGGACAAACAAATGTGAATCCCACCAAGAAAAGAAGAAGGGCATCTTAATGTACATGTTTAATTGTTTTATATAAGCCATGCATGTAATCTGAACTGTGTTAATGTAAATATGCATGTAATCTGAACTGTGTTAATGTAAA
Source organism: Cicer pinnatifidum (assembly GCA_037974775.1). NCBI lineage: Eukaryota > Viridiplantae > Streptophyta > Magnoliopsida > Fabales > Fabaceae > Cicer > Cicer pinnatifidum. The sequence continues at coordinate 54,710,440 of JBBPBR010000005.1, read as the reverse complement.
TATGTATGTAATCTGAATTGAGTGTTTTATACTAAGTTCTGATTAATTTATTTTCTGCTTATATTTAGCTTGATTTGAGTGTTTTATACTAAGTTCATGTAACAATGAGTGTTTTATATTTAGCTTGATTTACATGAACTGAACTGAATATAAATTAGTAATTTACATGAACTGAACTGATCTGAACAGAGAGATTCTCTTTTGCTCAGTGCATAGATTCTTCAGAAGTTCTCATTTCTAATAATTTATCATCTCCTAAAGTATTGTGATAAAGACAATGATAACAATGTTTTTAATGTCATCCCATATTGAACTCAAATAAACCAAACACAAAAATAACATATTGAGGCCTTTTACAGCGCTTATTTTAAAAAGCGTTGTAAAATAACCTTTTAAAAATAAAATAAAGAGACGTTTTACAGCGCTTATCTGAAGAAGCGCCGTAAAAAAGCGCTGTAAAAATAACATTCATATAAAACTATAAAACAATGAGACATTTTACAGCGCTTATTTGAAAAAGCGCTGTAAAAGGCTTTAAAAATAACATTCATCAGACACCTAACAGGACTTTCTCTAACAGGATTTTCTTCAAACACCTTGTACGCATCATGGGAATCCCCAAAAACACATTGTTAACAAAAACATCAGACTCAAACCCATTTTTCGCAACATGGCAATGAACCTGAAGACCAAGTTTCGAACCACTTATCGACGAATTAGCACACGATTTAAGAAGGAAAGGAAATGTAAAGAGATAAAAAGAGTGTTGAGGTGGAGATTGAATTGTGAGAGAGTAAGCTTTGATGTTTGTGAAGAAGATGCATAAAAGGAGAAGAGTTTGGTGAAGAGGAAGAGATTTTGGTGGTGACCAGTTACTACTATGTGGGTTTTGCATGATGATAACAATGTTTTTAACCATTCATTGTTTTGCATGTTTTTAATGTCATCCCATATGGAACCCAAATAAACCAAACACAAAAATAACATAACAAAACAATAAGGCCTTTTACAGCGCTCATTTAAAAAAGCGCTGTAAAAGGCTTTAAAAAAAACATTCATATAACATAAAAAAGACACCCAATCAGATCAACCCTTGGGTCGTCATATATTATGGAAGGAAGCGCGTGTTAATAAAGACGGAGTGGTTGATAATGAAAATGTCCAAAAAGTAGTAGACCTTTGTGTAAGTATATTATCACTTTAATATTTTTTAATATTGTATTTATCACTTGAATACTTTTTAATATTGTATTTTAAAAATGCTATTGAACTTATCTTTTTAATATTACATGTATTTTAGGAGATTATCGAACAAAGTTCTGAAGATCAGGAGGGCAACAAGGATACTTGCAGGGACATTCTGGGTAAAGTGTTTAATGTCCCTGAGTATTCCGGTCGGGTTAGGGGAAAAGGATTTGGCGTAACTCCCAAAAGCTATTTTCCTCAATAGAAGCGCCAAAAACCTTCCAACGAGGAAGTATTAGAGAAGCTCAGAATCCTTACAAAGCAAGTGGCACTTTAGGTGAATACGAACAAAGACAAGCAACTCCCGGATCAGCTCCAACATGAAATACAAATGGAGAGTGAAACCGCGAGTTGCAACGTCGGTCTCAAAAGTATTCCCGAGGTAATTAATTACTTACTTGCTTATGTAATTACTTATGTATTAAACAAACTTATATATTAACCGTACTTATGTTTTAACTATTGATTTAGGGTGTCACTCCATGTGTGCTATACTTGTCCTCGCCTATTCATCGGAAGGTGGGAAAAGGAAAATTGTAAAATACTTCGGGAGAAGTATTGCACAATACTCCGATCCCTGTGGGCCATGTCAAAGTATCACCTGATGTTGCTTTCAAACCAACTGCACCGTTGCCGATACCGAACAACGATGGAGATATGCAGTTATTGGGCGACGCTATTGGTAGTTACGTGGCATGGCCCACAAATCTTGTTGCCCTTGATAAGGCATATTTAATTAATTGAAATGTATGTTTAATTGATATGTATATTTAATTGCTGATTTTTTTCCGCTCCTAACTTTAATTTCACATTTATATTTAGATGCTGAAAATTAAGCCTAAAGGGAATGATAAAAAGATTCCCAGAAACAAATCAGTTACATCTCCCGAAAAGGTTTGTCCCATTTATTCCCTAAGGTTTGTCATTTTTTCAGATTCAATAAACTAACATTTAACCTCATTTTTGTAGATCCAATTAAATAAACCACCCGTACAACCAAAAAAAGGCAGCAAACCTCAAAAATTGGAGGGTAATAGAGCTGCCAAATCACAAAGGCTGGAGGGTAATAAAGCTGTCAAAGTTGTAGCAAGAAAACTGGATCGGGGAAAATCGGTCGCTGCTGCTGCTGCTCCTAAAATAAGTCACCCATGCGTTGGTAAATACGGGGCGTGTCTTGACATCAAAGTAAAACAGAACATGGGCAGCAACGACGATTCGCGCATCGTACACATGAATAAAGATATATTCGGAGAGGAGTATGTTGAATTTCTCAATAAGGAGCACATTTACGAACTTCTCAAACATAAGGAGCTTAGTGCCACTGTCATGAGCTTGTACATAAGGTAAAAAACACTTTTAATTGCATTTATTGGTAATTAATTAAATGTATTGGTAATTAATCTAGTTTAAAATATTCATTGAAGGTTTTTGTATGAGAAGGTCGTGTACACGCGCAAATTGTCAAATAAATACTCATTATTGTCTCCGCATAAGTTGTCGATGTTCAAACTCGATCCAGGAAATGTAAAGAAATACATTGTAAATATGTTATTAGGAAATATAGAAAAGGAAAAATTGTTTTTCGCACCATATAATTCAGGGTACGTAATTATATATTATTTATGTATATCTTTTTTAATTGATGAGATTTTAATTTATTAGTTGTGTATAAACAAAATTGCTTAACCAAATTTTTGTTGTTGTAGGACACATTGGGTGCTATTTGCAATCAATGCGGTCTCTGAAGTTATATATTATTTGGATCCCTTGCATGGCAATTACAACAATCACTCCGAAATAAAGACTATATTCGACATGTAAGTTATATTCATTTATTTCTTACATATATATATAAATAATGTGTTTGTTCATGCTATAATAATCACATTTATTCATTCGATAGTACCTTACAAATTTTTCGAGCTCAAAGAGGTGCTACAGTGTTGAAGCAAAAGTCTAATAACATCACATGGATCCCAATAAAGGTTTGAAATATATGCCTTTAATTAAATTTTCATTTACAAATATATGCCTTTACGATTAATGCACAAATATTTTATTAATTTATATGTTTTATTTTACAGTGCCCTCGTCAAACAAATAACATCGACTGTGGGTATTACGTATTGAAATTCATGAAGGAGATTGTTGACAGGAATAAAACTATTATCCCAGAAACGGTACTGTATTTTCATGATATGATTTTCATATATTAACTGTCTATATATTTGATACTAACTTAATATAGTATGTTCAATTTTTATATTGCAGTACTTTGACAATTTCAGTCCATCATATTCTGAGGAAGATCTAATGGAATTAAAGGAAGACTGGTGTGAGTATGTGCTTGAAATGAAAATTATTTGATTTTCTGGGAAATAGCATGTTGCTGGGCAAGGGATCTGAATATTATATGGTAGCCAGTGCATATTTTGTATATTTTTTTAGTTATTATATGTATATGATCATAGGACAATATATGAATATGCATATGAATATGTAGTTAATTAGGTTGTAAATTAGGTTCAATGTATATGTAGTTAATTAGATTGTAAATTAGGTTATATATATGTATCTGAATGTAGTTAATTAGGTTGTAAATTATAGAGTTACAGGGTTATATATATGTATCTGATTGTGTGAACTGCTTATGGTATTTGAATATGTTTTGTTGTTGTGTGAACTGATTATGGATCAAAATAATTTTGGATAAAAAGATAAAAGACAGCACTTTCTAAAAAAAATGCCATAAAAAGCTAAAAAGCGCTTTTCAAAAATTTAATTTACAACGTTTAAAAAAAAACACATTTTACAGCGCTTTTTTAAAAAAGCGCTATAAAATGTGCATTGGGTGGACATTTTACAGCGCTTATTTTCAAAAGCGCTGTAAAATGCACACCAAATATATGACTTATGGGTCTGCATTTTACAGCGCTTTTTTAAAAAAGTGCTGTAAAAGATACACCAAATATATGAATTATGGGTCTACATTTTACAGCGCTTTTTTTAAAAAAGCGTTGTAAAAGGCACACCCAGTATATGAATTTTATATGCACATTTTATAGCGTTTGTTCAAATAAGAGTTGTAAAATGTGCATAATAATGCATATTATGTGCGCATTTTACAGCGCTTTTTTGAAAAAGCGCTGTAAAATGTGCATAACAAGCGCGTGTTATATCTACATGATTTATAGCGCTTTTTTAAAAGCGTTGTTGTATCTTTTACAGCGCTCGATTCCATAGCATTTTTTTTTTAAAAAAGCGCTGTAAATGGATTAAAAAAAACGCTGTAAAATCCTATTAAGTTCATCACTCTTGGTGAGAAAAGAAGAAAGAAAAAAAAAAAAAGATGTTTTTGTATTGTGTATAGCCTTTTGATATATTGAAAAAAAGATATGTTGAAGATATTACCAAATCAAAGGTATGTTTTTGAGTTTGAGATCTTATAAAATGGAGCATGACAATTCAAATTTATTTATTGTTTATTTTGATTTCATATTAGTGAATAGTGAGAAGCTTCACTTAAGTTCCCATACAGCATAGTCTTGTCCATTGGTAGCGATCTTTGCATTGGATGGAAGAAGGTTTCCAAGATCCGACTTGGGTCCAATCTTTACAATAATTTTGTTATCAATCTTAGCCACGTAAAGATCAGACTCAGCAGCCAAAATATTCACACTGCTTGTGGCTGTAATTCCATTCCTATTCCTTATATCTGTCAATTTCTTTATTTGTTCCATTAGCCCCCATTCTATGTAGTGATCGTAGAACTGCATGCACCAACAATACATTCAACAATAATTAATCTTATTAATAAAAATAATAAATTCTTAAGTTAAAGCTCAACAGATAAAATGTCGATATTGTTAAGTTGAATGTTTTATTCGGATTGAAATATAGAACTCAGTTGTATCAGTTAATTACGGTGGAATTTATGGTCTCTTTTAAGACAAAAAAATAAATAATAATAAGGAAATGATAAAGTTTTTATATCAAAAATTGAAGAAAAAATATTCATCAATAAGTATAGTAAATTAATGGTTATATTAATATTCAATGTTTAAATAACAATAATAAAATTAATAAAAAAACTAAAAACATTTTTTTTAAATATTATAGAGACCATAATAAAATGTGTCATAATTTTATAGGACAAAAACTATATTTATCCCAAAAGTACTTTTGATTGGAAAAGATAGAAAATTTTATGAGGTAATATAATTTTAGAGGTTGATTTAAATTCTTCCATATAAATTAAATAAATTTAAAATTCTCTCTTTACTTTATAAAATGTTTATTTTAAATTTTCTCTATCATTTTTCATAATTTACAAATTGGCCTTTATAAATTTTAAAATCTACATATAAGTCCCTACAAATTTTCAAAGTTTTGAAAATAGGTTCTTATCATTTTATCAAACTAGTTCCTATAATTTTTCAAAATTCGTAAATTGGTTCCTCAACTTTTGAAAATTTAAATTCAATACAAATTTTAAAAATTTCATTTCGGATAACTATCTTTTGATTTTTAATGATTTTGATAGAATAAGTATAGATTTTTTAAATGATTTATTCAAAGTAATTAAACGTAACTATGCGTGTTATGTCATGTGAGTCGGGGCACACCAAAATATAAAGATTCAACATAAAAAATTAATATTAAAAGTAAAAAGGTTAGAGAAATTACTATTGATGGTGTCCCTGGATGTGTTAATATATAAGCATAACCTTGGATAACTTTATCAGAAGGAAATGGCCAAAGTTTCTGAGTAGAACCTGTATCATGGTTATCAATAAATGTAACAGCATTTTCAGGTTTCAAACCAATCAAACCAGGTGGTTTTCCATTCGAATCTTTCAACCTCCAAAGTTCTCCTTGAACAGCAGCTTGAAGAATCCCTTTAGTAGTAAAATCAAATGCATTAAGAACACCAGCACCAGAAGATTGAACCCAATTCAAAAGTTCACCTCTAGCTTTATCTTGATTATAATCACACTTTCCATCTTGTCCATAAGAAAGTGAATTCCAATACTCTCCAACAGCAAAATCTGGTGAAGTATTTTCCACATAAATCTTTGTTATACTAGGAGCGTAACCTTTCACAAAATCAAATCTCCATCCAGAAAAACCAATTTCAGTTTTTAACCAATTCATCCATTCAGATAACTCTTTTTGTACTTGAGGATTTAAATGATCAATGTCAGGTGCAGCATTGTAACCTTCTCCACTATCATTATTTCCAGTGCCATCTGAATAAGTTGTGTCATCTTTGCAAATGAAAGATGGACCCCAATCAAGTTTTGAATCTGAGGTCCCACCTTCAAAGAGACAGTAAATACCTCTGTCATCTTTTCTCTCTGCAGTTCTATGGTTGATTACTATGTCAGCTACGCCCTTTATTCCTTTATCATTTAATTCCTTTATAAGGGACTTTAGTTCATCCTTGGAACCATATTTTGATGCATCAAGATCATATAGTCTTCCTGGAAGATACCCTGGAATCAAATAATTAAGAATTTATTATTTCATATAAGGTTTTAGAAGGAAAAAATCTGCAAACTTACATCTTTCATTGCAGCATGAAATAAATATTACTATGAAAACATAAACTAATTATCTCTCTTGAAGGGTAAACTTGTAAGACAATATTAATTGCCAACAAAAATAAATGACAAATGATGATCATGATATCCATTGATATTTAACTATGAGTGAAGCAGTGACAAAAAAAAATGTACTACCTTGAGAACCAACACTTTGAGATGGAGGAGGGAGCCAAACATGAGTAATTCCTGCATTTGCTAAGTCAGGAATGGAGTTCTTCAACGAGTTGTACCATCCTCCTTTGCCACTTGATTCCCAATTGAATCCCTGTGATGTGACAACATTTATTATATATACATGCACATTTAATTAAAGTTGTTTATGAAATGTATTTGTGTGCATTTGTGATGGTAAAAAAACCTGAAAGAGCAAAGTAGAGGAAGCTAAAAGAGGAAAAATTGAAAGGCAGAAAAGACTGAGCCAAGGAATAGAATCCATTGCTTCAAATGTGTTTGGAGTTAAATTTGTGCGCTGCTTTGTGACTTATATAGAGGAAGATGATCTATTTTATAATGTGAATGAATAGTGTGTATATGTATTTTATAGTAATAATGATATTTAGTTCATAAAGTATGAGATTTACTTTATGCATGTTTGACTTAATATATGTTTGACTTAATCCATGTTTGATTTTGTAGTAGATTCACAAAATGACAATGAGTCAATGTGATTTTACTACTCCCACCATGAAATCAAACGCAAACAATAATTTCGTAGAAAATTTACCCAATAAATTTTGTAAAATCACAATTACTTATTTTAATTTTATTAATTTTACCGTGAAAGATACACTAACCTAGAATATAAAAAAATATTTACTTCACACATTTCGCTTGTTTACACTCTAGTGCTACACTTTTTTTCTTCTTCATTTTATGTAGAAATTGTGAAAAGAAACTCATCAAACATATTTATCAAGTCCAACAGATTACAACTGCATAGATACTAACAATATATTTCGTCTTTAGTCAAATTTAACTAGAATTATTGCACTCAACTATTGGGAAACTTATGCAGTTGTTGTTAGTAGTTGGGTAAGAAACGTTACTCTGGCAAAAATAGTGAGTGAGAGGGACATTCATTATTCCTATATTCCTATCATTCACAAGTATAGACTTCAATAGTAGGTTCAACTATGCAATGGTCCAAGAATTAATGGAAAAAACAATGGAATTTTTTATACATTTTAAATAAACATTAGAAGCATAATATTTAAAATTTTAAGGATCACAAATATTTTTTCTTTTGAAATAGGTGCTAAGGGTTATCTTTATTTTAATGGTTAAAATAGTGACTTGAAATAATATTAGTTCGATAAAAATAAAAAATAAATATATATCTTGTATTGATTCGACATCAATTATATCATCGTTTATCAATAAATATGAGGTGTGTCATGAACTATTACTCCTAAAGTGTATTGTCAATCGTCATTAAATGCATGAATCGTCATTAAATGCATGACATATCCTGAAAGTTTTAAAATGTAAAATTCAGAAACATAAATTATTCAGTTTTGAAACTTTAGAATTTATGAAAAGTTACAAAATTGTTTCAAAAGTTTGTTTCCGGCAATAAATTTCTGTTTCCGGCAATAAATTTCAAATATTTGAATTATAAAATTATAGTAATAAATTTATAGTAATAAATTAATAGTAATAAATTTATAGTAATAAATTAATTGTAATAAATTTATAGTAATAAATTAATAGTAATAAATTAATATTAATAAATTAATATTAATAAATTTATAGTAATAAATTAATAGTAATAAGTTTATAGTAATAAATTAATAGTTATAAA
>JBBPBR010000005.1:54682602-54694015 GCA_037974775.1 Cicer pinnatifidum | reverse complement strand
TAATTAATACACCATAAATAATACACTATAAATAATACATTATAAATAATTAATACACCATAATAATTAATATATCATTAATACACCATAATTAATATACTACCTACCTATTAGAAAAAAAATCAAACGAAGATATTAGAAAAATAAATTAATATATTCTTGCTACAATTTTGCCGTCTCTACTTCTAACCCTACCTATTAAAAAAAATTAATTAAAATCAAATGAATTAAATAAATATTGATATAATAAAAAAAATTAATTTTAAATTTTTTTTTAAAAAATTAAACAACTACTAGAAAACTCGTGGATGAAGTTTTTCGATAGCTTCCGAATATGTCATGTTAAAATTTATCGATAGTGTATTTTTCAAAAGTAATGTTCTGACCGAGAAACTTTTTTTAAATTTTTCGGAATTTAAGTTGCGTACCGAAAACCTAAAAAAAATTCTGAAAAAAAATAATTTTTTAACACTCACTTGGTACAGAAATATTGAAATGAAAAAACAGTCCTTTTAATATATATATATATATATAAATAAAAATATAAGAGGGGTACTGAGTAAAATTTTCCTTTTTTTTTTTTTTCATTAGATTGAAGGTTGGGCCAAGTCAGCCATCGGGAATAAGGGAATTGTACCATGCACCCCCTCACTTTTACCTCCCACACCCCCATTTTTTTATAAAGACCATTCTGTCCTTTTTTCTTTTGTATAAATCATAAAAAAAAAATTGTCATTAAATTTGAAATTTTCGAAATTTAATTTTTCAGAAAACATCAAAACTTACTTTCGAAAGTTTTGATGAATTTGAAACTTCCGAAACGTAATGCTCGAAAATTTCAAATTTTCGAAATACATTTCGAAACTTTCAAATTTTTGAATTAATTCAATTTCGAAAATTTTCAAAAAAATTGAAACTTTCGAAAGTTTTAATTTATAATTAAAAATTTATTTTAAAAAATAAATTTATAATATTATTATTAATTAAATTTATTACTATTTTTGAAATTAAGTAGGAAATTTATTACTATTTATTAGTATTAAATTTTTACTATTTATTACTATATATTTATTATTATTTATTACTATTTATTAATATTAATTATTACTATTTATTATTATTTATTATTAAAAAAGTGCATTTTGGAACTTTGGTTTCCTAAACTTTCGAATATTTCAAAGATTCGAGCCTTGCATTTCAAACCTTTCAAACTGATGCAAAGTTTCGAACAATTTATGTTTCATGCATTTCGAATATTTGCAATATTCGAATGTTACTTACTTTTGATATTCGAAACTTTCAAACTTTCGAGGATGGGTAGGATCAGATTCGGAACTTTGAAACTTTCGAATGACCTGGGTGAAAAATGAAAGTTAAATTTTTTTTAGGTTTTTATAGATGAAATTGAGGGTAAATTGATCTTTTACTCATGAGTAGAGGAGTGGCAGGTAAAAGGGGGGTGCGTGGTACAAAACCCCGGGAATAATTTTATTGGGCTTTAAAGAACTCATGTTTTGATTTAACCTACTATCCAAATTAAATATCAATATACCAATGCCTCCATCCTTAAATATAAATTTCATTTTTATTTTTTTTAATATGACCCCTTTCAAATTTTTAAATATACTATTTATTTTTTATTAACAGATCTTTAATTATGTTACACTTTTTTTTACAATCTATAATAAATATTCTAATAAAAATATTAATTAAATTTTTCTTCCAAAAAATAAATTTATAAAATAAATTAATTGTCAATAAATTTAATATCACAACAAATTTCTTAGTTATATGTAATTTACTCAAAGAGGTCCTAGACTCCTATGCTTACCGATATTACATGAAATAATACTCGTAGTTAATACAAAATGATCAAAGAACAATCAATTAATGAAAATCTAAAACAATAATATATTACCCCATCAAACAAAATGATCATTTCATCTAACTAATTATTCTAATTATTTGCATAACCAATTATTCTTGCTCAAAAAATAAAATATATAAGCAAAAATTTGTGTATGTCCTCTCTATCCAAAAAAAAATTGTACAATGAATAATAATCATTGATCCCTTGACACTAAGCCGCCCCTCCACCTAAATAAATTAGGTTTTTCTTTTCTTTCACTATTTTAGAAGTATAGTTTGTGATTATTTTTTAGTCTAAAATTATTTTTTCATCGGTTTATTTTAACAAATGACTTTAACACAAATTTAATTTTGTTTTTTTACTTTATTTTTTGTGATTTTGTCGTTTGAATGCGACGTTTTTTTTATTTTTTCATCATGCTGCGATGCTTTTGGATTTAGATTGACAAAGTAATTTTAATCTATTACAAATTTCAATCAATGATTTTGACGTCGTCAACATTACAAATCCAAACACATAAGTATTTCCAAGGACATGTTAGAGAGTTTGGAGGAGCGCCTTTGAGAAATTTTGACACTATTTCTCAACCCAAAACTTCAAACTATTAAGTATATAAGTCACGACTCTTATATATTAAATATTTAGACATTCCATGGTCAATATTGTTGGAACACAATTCATAAAGAATAGGAAATCTGAAAAGTATATTAAATTGGATTGATTTGAATGTTTTTATACAATTGCTTACTGTGCAAGAAATGTGTCCAATTTTTGTAAAATTATCAAAAACTTTGAATAGTTGCACTTCAACAAACTAACTAACTTGTTTAACAAACTCCTAACCGCCCTAACTGAATTGCTATGCTATTACATCATTTTGGGTTAACCATAACTAACACTATTGCTAATTCAACGTGATTAAGGTAGTGTATACTCCAAGCTTGTTCCTCATCTCTTGGAATTTCACCTTCTTCGAACATTTTGTAAGAATATCTTTTGATCCTTGGTGTTGCAATGCTCCAATTATATTTTGCCTTTTGTAACTTGATCCCTTAAGAAGTGGTATCTAGTTTCTATGTGTTTGCTCCTTCCATGAACACTTGGGTGTTTCTCTAAATCTATGGTTGATTTGTTATCAATCTTCATCTTCACAGCCTTGTTGCTTCTTAACCCTAGTTCTCTCATTAAAACAATCAGCCATATAGCTTGGCAAGCTCCCATTGAGGCAGCTACATACTCAACTTCACAAGTAGATAGTGCAACTATGCTTTGCTTCCTTGAACACCATGAGATTGGTGACTCATTTATCATGAAAACATTGTATGAGGTGGTCTTCTTATCATCCTTGCCTCCACACCAATATGCATCAGTAAACCCAATCAGACCAGCTTCATTTTCAGCCAACTTCTTAGCATAGTGCAGTCCCAGCTCACTTGTTTCCTACCTCAAAATTCTTTTAGCTGCCAAATAATGAGATGTTCTAGGCTTTTCCATGTACCTACTAACCAATCCAACACTGTGAGCTATGTCTGGCCATGTGTTGCACATGTATCTCAATGATCCTACCAATTGCTTGAATGTTGTAGAATCAACCAGCTCCTCATTGCCCTCTTTTGTTAGGACCATACTTGCTTATGTTGGTGTATCAACCCCATTGCAGTCTTGCATCTTAAATCTTCTTAGTACATCATTAACATACTTCTTCTGGTGCATAAAAATTCCATTTTCTTTGCTTACAAACTCAATGCCAAGGAAGTATGATAACATGCCTAGATATGTCATCACAAATTCCTTCTCCATTCTGATTTTGAACTCATGGATCTTTGTTTCATTGATGCCAGTCAACAATAAATCACCCACATATAAACATACCAGCAGTGCAGGTGATGTTGCTCTATTCTTAACATAAACTTCATGCTCATTGACACATTTTTCAAACTGTTGCTCAATGAGGAATCTATCAATTCTCTTATTCTAGACCCTAAGAGCTTGCTTCAAGCCATACAATGTTTTTCTCAATATGTACACTTTATCTTCTCTTCCTTTCTTCTCATAACCTAGTGACTGGCTCACATAAACCTCTTCTTCTAGTGGTCCATTAAGAAATGTTGATTTGACATTCAACTGATTCATGGACCAGCCTTTGTAGTAGCCATTTACACTACCAGATTCTTTGTTTCAATCCTGGCAACTGGTGCAAATAGTTCCTCATAATCTAGTCCATGCCTTTGCAAGAATCCCTTTGCTACAAGTCTATGGTCAATCATGTGGTTTGAGCACCCTATGTCAAGGTACCATAAGTTTGGGCAGTCATCTTCTAGACTGGTGGTAGCCATCAACAACACTTCATCTGAGTCAAAACTGACAGCTTGTGCCAATTGAACTTCATCATCTTTTCTTTTCACTTTCTTTGATCTACGTTCATCAGCAAAGTGTCTCCACTTTTGACAATTGTAGCATCGAATCCATTTCTTGTTGATTCGAGCCAGTAAAGTGTGTGCTTGTGTATGATTCTCACTTATTTCTTTGATTCTCAATTCATGGGCTTCAAGTGAACTTTGTAGGTCTTCTAATTTCATTTCATTGTATTAAGATCCTTTTATTCTTCAATTGCAACCATTATATGATCGTACCTTTATGTTAATGTTCTCTGAATTTTCTCAATAATCAACAACTTAATTATCACTTCTCCATTTGCTTTCATTTGATTTGTCACTACCTGCACTCGATTGATGAAATCAACAACATTTTCATTCTCTTCCATTTGTAGCAACTCATACTTTCTTCTTAACATTTGAAGGTTGATCTCTTTGGTCTTTTCACCATATGTGTAATATTTTACCAATATATCTCATGCCTCTTTTGATGTAGATACCTTTGAGATCCTTTCAAAATTGTTTGCATCTACACTTTGCTGGATGTAGAACAAAGCCTTGCAGTCCCTCTTCTTGCAATCTTTGAAGGCTACCTGTTACCTTTCTGTAGGATTTGTTTCAAGTTGTTCATAGTCATCTTGCACAATTTCAAACACTTTTTGGGCTCCTAATAATGACTTCATTGATGCAGACCACCTATCCCATCAGGGATTGACATGTTTGATAGAAAATTCTCAGCTTCATTCATGATTCCTATCTTTCACTCACACTTGTGTTTTCCAAATTTTAAGTTCCTCACACTTGCACTCGTGTTTCCCAAGACTTAAAATCCAAGCTCTTGATACCAATTGTTGGAACACAATTTAGAAAGAATAGGAAATATGAAAGGTATATTAAATTGGATTGATTTGAATGCTTTTATACAGATGCTTACTGTGTAAGAAATGTGCCCAACTTTTGTAAAATTATCAAACACTTTGAATAGTTGCACTTCGACTCACTAACTAACTTGTTTAACAAACTCCTAACCACCTAACTGAATTTCTACGCTATTACATCATTTTGGATTAACCATAACTAATAAATATGAGACTTAACCAGTTATAATTGAACTCAATAGGACATTGATATGTATGGGCCTAAGTTCGAACTCTAAATTTTCTACTTCACATTTAAAATGTGTGAGTTTAGTCACTAAATTGGTTGACAAAATAATGTATATATAGTTCTTGTGTTATTAAAATTACATATTTAGTTGGTTCTTTCTTTGCTTATAAAAAGAAGTTAGTTTTTTCTGTAGTATAGTTTTCTTATTTGTACATTGGGTCAAGCCCATTTATGTTGTTTTGCGGTTCAGTAGGCCTGCCTTCTCTCTTCCATTAATATAGAGAGAAGCCCTCCCTTTTGTAGCTTGTCTGTTCGATGATAGAGTATTATTCAGTTTAATGTGTTCTTCCTTTTTTTAGTATCTTCATCCTAATACGTGTGCGGAATTTCACAAGAATCCACGAGGTATTAGCTACCCGTATTATTTATTTATTTTAGTACCCTTAAACTTTTGTTTAATTATGTTATAGAAGGTAAAATTGTTCCCGCTTTTATTTTTTGGCAAGTGGTGACTGTGGTGTATTACAACACCTAGTAAGTCTTGATCGACTTTCCATTTTAATTCATTAGAACGATAAAGTGCTTAATCAGCAAAATCCCTCTCATTTGGCACTTACTTGGTTGGTCCACTCAATAATTCTACTTGATGTTCAATTTCTCTTTTTTGGAACCTCATACCTAGGCGACCAAAAACACAAAAAACAAAGGAGAACTAAAGCACCCCATTCTTTAACTTTAACTTATAGTTAGTGTATACATACACTAAAAACGGAATCGAGTTAGATCATATTAATAATTTGATTTAATTTTTAAAAATTACATTCAAATTAATTTCAGTACGGTTTTGAACCGATTTAAAATTAATATAAATCAGTTTAATATTTTAAATAAATTTTTAGTTAAAATAGATTTCGAACTAGTTTTTCAAAAAATAATTTTAAAATAAAAAAATTATCAATTTAAAAAAAAACGTGTTTGATTTTTGTTTGAGAAAAATAGATATAAAAACATTTTTTAAAAAATAGATATAAAATTTGTATTGTTAAAAAAAAAGATTTCGATTATTTTTCAAAAAAAATCGAAAATATTTTATGAAAAAATATTTCGAAGAAAAAATTATTTAAAATATTTTTCAAATACTTTTTATAATTTCTATATTTTTTTCTATAAAAAACAAATTTTAAAAATATTTTAAGAAAAAATATATTAATTGAGATTAATTTAAAAAGTTTTAAAATTGTTAAATTGTGTGTTATGTTTGATTAATTGAATTATTTTAAATATATAGTTATATTCATAATCCATTAAATTAGTTTGTCTTTTGCACACTCTACTTATAAGTTGTTTTCAAATTCTTTCATAACATTATAAATATTTTAAAAACTTTTTTGATTTTATCAAATTTTACTCATATCAATATGTGTGAAAGTATCTTAGAGACTAATTTAATAATATATAATTAAATATAAAGATTAAATTGATGGTAAATCGTTAAATAAAAAACATAATTAATAATAAATAGTTAAATATAAGAACTAATTTGACAATTTAATAGAGTGAGAACTTTTTTAAAATATTCATGGTCTCATAGACTTTTTAAAATATCTACAATCTTATACTCTATTTGAGAACTCAGTAGAAATTTATATATAGAATAATTTAATAATCTGTAAAATGTTACCATCAATATTAGGACAATACCACCTAAGAAAAATATCAAAGCACTGGCCACAAGAGACAGTTAGTTAAATGGGTTTGAAGGCCACCAAGATCATGAAGGGAAGCTAATTGTGCAGTGTAGTTAGAATTAGTTATAAAATTAACGTTCACTAACACTATAAATAGAAGTACTATTATATTATTTTTTTTATTTAGATTGTACCAAATTATGATGGTTGCATAGTAAATGAAAGGTCCATTTCCTGTTGAGGTATTTCCCATCTTTTTTAAGGGTACCCTGCAGGGAATTTTGTAGGATAGAGGTGGCAAAAATAGATGTGCCCACCTTTGAAAAAAATTACTACATAGTCAATATAAAAAAGAAAACAAAAAGATGAATTTGTGACTTTGCAAAGTGGATTGTTCCTCAGCAATGATGTCATTATTCCAATGATGCTTTTTCTAGCTGCTGCTAGATTCTCTCCAACACCTTGCTGGGAGTCCATTTAAAGGCAATGGGAATGGCCCATATTGAATCCCACATTCTCTTCCTACCACTTCCAACCTATACACACACATTCAAATTATATCAATAGTCAATAAATATAATTTAATAGAATCACAATTTTTTTTAATTTTTTTTTATCATCCTATTTAATTAATGTAAAATAATCTAATGTGACAATAATTATGGGTCTGATGGAGTATTATTGACACTTTTAAGCTGTCTTTTTATTGTTAATAATTATAATCCATTCAATATTCTCTTTTTCTTTCTAAAATATTGTCTTTTCTCTTGATTAATCAACATTACCTAAACTTGGTGACCAAATGATGAATCATAATCAGTGTCTCCAGCTTAGCAAGCTCATTGCCAGGACATGCATGTACTCCACTACCAAATGGCATGAAAGTATTTGGTTTTGGTGCAACCTGTATTATGAACAAATAAATATTTACTTGTTTGACAAGTAATTAGCCTAATCCATGCATTAATTACCAATTACATTGTTTTTCACCTATATAAAATTGACCCCTTCATACCTCAAATCTTGAAGGGTTGAATTTCTGAGGCTCAGGAAAAAATTCTGGATTGTGATGAATATTTCTGAACAGAGGCATTGCTTTCCACCCTTTTGGTATTAGGAATCCTGTTTCATATTCTTATATTAGTCACATTTTTCATGTGCATGATCAAATAAATAAATAATTTAAAAGGAACGTTTTCCACATTGGGAATTTTCAGTCTAGTATTCTCTTTAGTACAGGGCTCAAAATAGTTGTCACTTTATATAGTGGATAGTTAAATCCAATAAAAAATTTCCAATTTTGAAAATTTTGCAGTGTTGCAAATATAGCAATTTATATTCCTCTTACTTACTTACCCTTGTACTCTACATCAGCTACTGCTTCTCTAAAAGGAAATGATATAACACTTGCCATTCTCATGCTCTCTAACACAACCTGATCATAAAGTCCACATTATTCAATTCTTAGCAACAAAATCAAATCTCTTATATGCTTATTAATAAACATAAGAATCAACACATAAACGTGTTACATTTGTTAAATACATTTTTTTAAGATATTTTCCATACATAACTACAGAGAATAATCTCACAAAGTAATTGAAATATAAGATATCTTTCGCACCTAACTGCAGAGACTAGCCTCTAAAAAATGCATACATAATTTTGGCTTAGTATGGCCTTGAAACAATGCATTAACAGCTTATACCTTATTGGTAATTGGCATATTTCTAGTCTGATTCCAACTTAGGTTACCATCATTTTCCATGTGAATTGCCTTTTGCTCAGCCTGCAAAGCAAACATTACCTATAAAGTATTGACACAGATACATAAATACTACTAATAATTAAAAAATAAAAATATAGAATATAATTATATGTATTAGTGTTATGTTGGTATGTGACATTATACACATTTTCAATTTGAAATTTCTGCTGGGTTGTACCTTTACACACTCGAGAAGTTTTGGTTCATCATGCAAGTACTTCACAACCCAAGTCATAACAGTAGCTGTGGTATCTTGAGCAGCAAAAAGTACACCAATAATGTTATCTGCAATTTCATCATCAGATAACATTTCACCTTCACCTTTCCAATTCAATAAACAGCTCAAAAGATCTCTTTCTTTTTCAAGCAACTTCTTCTCCTTCCTTTCACTAATTATTTCCTTCAAAATGCTTCCAAGTCTCTTTCTTGCCTTCACATATTCAAAATTAGAAACATTAAATAAAACAATACATTAAAAAAAAAAAAACATAAATTTAAATTTTGTTGAAATTAGTAGTAGTACTTACCAATAGTGCTTTTTTGTATTGAGTACCAGGGATTTGAGATGGAAATGAATTGTAACCACTATCAACAATCCAATAATTTTTTTTTAGCTCTTCCCTCAAATGTGACTCTAGATTGCCAAAAGTTGTGAGAATGCCAACTTCAAAAGAAAACTGCAAGAAATTGAATGTGACCACTTACAATAAAACAACACATAAACTAATGCTAGAAATGCATGCTCACTAGCGTTTTAATATAAAAAGTAATATTATAATCAATCCAATCATAGGGTCCAATCATCATAGTTTCATATGATATGCAACATCAATTGAAGTCGCATAATTAAATATTTTAATTTCTGAACAACTGAAATTACGATCACATTAATCACATTTCCATACGACTTGTAGTGATATATCAAATATTGCAACACAATATTGATAACGACTGTAATTTAAAACCATACGAGTCAATACATTAAAAAAAGATAAGTATAAACTAAAAAATATAATATTAACGTACTTTTTTCATTTCCTTAAAGGTGTTAATTATGGTTCCATCGTGACTCCATGATTTGATGGTGGAAATGGCTAAGGCTTGAATATGAGGAACCAAGTTGCGAAGTGAATGAAGAGAAAGAGACCTCTGAATTAGCTTCCTCAAACGCATGTGATACTCACCTTGGTGAAAAAACAGAGCACAAGGACCAATCAAACGTTCTTTGCTTTTAGGATAAGTTGGTTTAAATAAGTGAGCTTGTGTCACCAACACAAAACGTGCAGCTTCAGGACTTGCCAACATCACACATGGACATCCAAGTATCTTCGTCTTGAATATTTCTCCGTACCTAAAATTAATATAAAATACCATAATGTTTTTTTTCTTTGTCGCATTCACTCAAATGTGTCTTATGTTATTTATCCAAATTAAAAATGTTTCTTATGTTGTAATTAAATTTTATTGGAGTAAAATAATTAATATCTTCTATATCTAGGATAGCCACCATATATGAATTTAAATTTTCTATCCTTTTATATGGTGCAACAACCGTAAAGACCATTAAATTTAATGTTGTATTAGTAATTGGAAAAAATTCAAATACAACTATTATATATTTAATTCATAAAAAAAAATTAAATATATAAATTTAGAAAATTCAAAATATTTATCTTTATTAAATTTAATAGTTATGCGGCGCATATAATCTAAATCCATAAATTATGGAAGTGGAGTGGAGCTAGGTAGAATAGAAACCTTTTTTGTTTGGTGAAGAAGAAAACATTTGGGTCTTGAGAGTAGAGTTGAAGGGTTTGTCCTATGTAAGGCCACCCCATTGAACCAGGAGGAAGCTTTGCACTTGTTTGGTTCCAAGGTGTTGTTCTATTTCGTTTTTGTAAGAATTTAAATGTAAAAAATAAGGTAAGAAGAAAGAGGACAATGATGTAAGCAAAAGTTCCATCCATTTGGTATATATTATTATTATAAGATTCTAATGTTAGGCTTTTCCTAAAAACAATTGAAGAATGTTTTGAGGTTATGTAATTTGGAGTCATCGAAACAAAGGGGGAGAAGCTACCTTATTATATAGAAGTATCTCATCCCTGTAGCATGGACACTAGCTTGGTTGTTATTGGATAAGAAAGTTTTAGTTTTAATTTATGTAAATAAAAAATATAAAAATTGGTGGGAACCATATGTTTTTAAATCCCACATTATTTATTTTAAATAGTTTTTTAATCAAAGCTTACATATTAACAATATGTTTGTTACAAGGTTCTAAAGAAAGTTATTTTGATATTCACGAAATTTTTTTTAGAAAAGTTAAAATTATTTTCAATTTTTCTATCCTAATGAAATAACTTTTTAACAATTTATCAATTATAAAAAGTGTTTAATTTTTAAAAGAAAACTGCTTTTGCTTTGAAACGATTTTTATATTTTTTAAAAATTTAAATTATAACAAATGGATTAAAAAAACTTAAAAGTGGTTAATTTTTAAAATAGATTATCTTTTTGCGTAATTTTTTTTATAACAAATGGACTCTAAATCATTTCATTTAAAATATTAAGACCATAATAATACTTTCATTTTCATGATATT
>JBBPBR010000005.1:54632053-54660408 GCA_037974775.1 Cicer pinnatifidum | reverse complement strand
AAAAAAAAAAAAAAAAAAAAGTGATATTAAAGGGATGTTTTTGCTACTCTATTTTAACGTCTCAAAGTGCTTTTAGTTTTTTTTTTTGAATCACGCTTTAATTAATACTTATTTATGATTTGAGAACATAATATAAATTTTATTTAGAAGTATTGCAATAGTTGAATCGTGTTTTCATTAATATTTAATTTTGATTTGTAAACATGATATAAATTTCAAAATATTACAATAGTATTTCAATTAATGACTAATATTAAGTATTTAAAAATATATTTATTATAATGTTGTCATATAATTTTTGTTGAAATTTTCATATAAATAAAAAAATCAGAAAAACTCGTTTATAGTGGAAATTTAAGCAAATATTATGTGGAATTTCTTTTTAAAATCAATTTTGATATACCTGCAAATTTTCATACGAAATGTATTTTAGTTCAAAATTTCAGGTTGATATACCTCTAGATTTTCATACTAAAATATTTTGTAGAAATGATGCTGCAGATATTTCTGCATGCAAAGTCGTAAGAAAATACTTTACGTTTCCTTAATATTTGATGCAGAATTTATTTACTTTTCTTGCGGATTTATCTGCAGGTACCTTACCTGCGGTTTTAGAAATGCTCAGGAACATTTATCTACAAAGATTTTACGTGGGGATATAGTTCTGCTAGGAAATCCGTAGGTAATGTGTGTTCCTGCGGATTTCAATTTAGTTATTGTTTAATTTGAGATGTATCTTGCTTAGATTGAATTTGTAAATTCACATATTGATTTTGTTGTTTAGATTGAGTTTATAAATATTTTAGATTGATTATGTTTGTATTTTATTGTATATAAATCTTGATCAAATCTTTTTTAAAACTTGATCAAATTTTCTTTAAATCTTTTTTAAATGTTTATGACATACAATTTGAATATGTTAAAAATGTATTGAAAACAATGACAAAATCAATTTTGTGGAAACAATTTCTAAGGATTAGTTCAAGGAATAGCTGACAAGGGAATGAGCAACTATTAGATAAGAGAAGAATGCTAGCTATATGATGAACACGTGCCTATTTTCTCCTTCCTTCTAATACTTGAACTTCAGGTAACAACATAAAGAATCTCTTAGTTTTAGATTAAATGGTTTGTAAGAGCTAATTTCCTTGAATCAATCCTTACTACTTGTTATTGTTCGTGATTATTTACACATTTAAAATACACAACATTAACTTTGAAAAGATTGGGTAAAACTATGGAGGATCTCATCCCAACCAATATAAAAATGACCATCTTTATGGGAGTAGCCTCAAATGCCTTAAGGGTCCTCAAGTGCTTATGTATGTATGTTGCATTATAATTAGGATAATACGAGGTTGAACAATAATAAAATCATATATTGAAGGCCTATGCGGTTATCGTGACTACACACACCAATTTGTGGGGTAGGAGATGACTTCTCTACCCGTAACAACTCGAAGAAAGTAGATCTATGATTTATTGAAGTAGGTGTGATAGATTTTGCATTGCATCATTGATGATAATTGTGATAATTAGTTGATGAGTCTTGTATATCATGATATGTTTGAAGGTGTTGAAAAACACTAGTAATGAGAGGTTAAAATTGTATTTTTTTCCATTTTTGAAAATTATTTGAGTTGCTTAAAAATAAAGATATGTTATTAATCAAATCATTCAACTTATAATTATAAAACAGTTAAGTAAAATAAAGTTGAATCATAAAGAATTTAGATTAAATAACAAAATGGAAATAGCGATGGGACACATGTATTTTTATACTAGTTCACAACAAATTGTCGTTACATCTAGTCTTATCCTAACAAATTTTTTTGCCTCATTACAATCGAATATTGAATTCGCTATTTTAACAATAGCATATAAATATTATTTACTTCGTCTCTTCAAGCTTTGAATA
Source organism: Cicer pinnatifidum (assembly GCA_037974775.1). Taxonomy (NCBI): domain Eukaryota; kingdom Viridiplantae; phylum Streptophyta; class Magnoliopsida; order Fabales; family Fabaceae; genus Cicer; species Cicer pinnatifidum. Next base: position 54,658,490 of record JBBPBR010000005.1, on the reverse strand, counting down.
TTTTTCGAATGCCTCTTTAAGTTATTAACGTTAGAATCCTTCTAAACTTTCTAGAAAGCTGCCATTGACACTTATATGTTTAAGATGTCCGACCTTATCATTTAGTGCTTTTGTTATAGACATATACCATTTCCTCCAAAATTGAAGTTATTATTAATAAAGATAAATTGAAAATCAAACCTTAAGATTGTTGGACTTTTTTTGTGTGGGTATGATGCAAATCTTGAACAAGAAGAAGATGAAACAAATGATGATGAATGTTGCACAAATAAATTCTAAAGTGTGTGTATAAAACTAAACTTTATGTTCGATTTGTTCCACTAATCTCTATATTTGGATGCAAACGAATTAACCAAAGAATTCCCATCAGGATACTTTGGAATCCTTGAAGCAAACTGTATATTCACATCAAGTCTATCGATCAATGATAGTTTATAGAATAAAGTTCATTCATTTACGCTCGTACACTAGAGAAAAGAAGAAATTACTCAAAAATATTTTTGACAAAAATTTGACTCATTTAACATGAGATATGTCTTCTTCTTTTTTGTCTCTAAAGTGTCTCTATTTATAGAAAACCTCATATCAATTGGTGAAAGAAAATAATTCTTGAAAAAATTTATAATCCTTAGTAACTTAATAGATGTAACAAGAACAATGACATTCAAAGATACAGATTCGAATCTAAGATTTCTTTTCCACATGTAAATCTAGCCACTAGACTACTTTACCAAAATATTTCAATCCATTTTCACTTTAAATTTGCAAAATATATATCGTTAACATTTATTATTTCATCAATCTTTAGTTCTAAAACAAAAATTAACACCTCTCTAAATATTAAGATATAATATTGAAAAACAATTAATGATATCTAGAATCTATTAAAGCCTTTCTCATAAGGAATGACTCAATCATATTCAATTCACAACCATTAGACATTCTTTGTTTGACAAACTTTTCACAACATAGAAATAATTTTTTAGAATTTTCTAAACCACCAATTACAAACTTCAAAGGTATAAGTTACAAGCTTTTAGAAATAAAGTCTTTTATGTTTTAAGTCCTTCAAATCACATTTTCTACTAAATATATACCAAGTCCCCTTATTTATTCTTTTTCAAAACAACATCACCAAATACATTTCATATTATACTTTCCTTATGAGCTTTCATATCTTGGTATAAATCTTAAGTTTAAAACCGTCAAGTTTGAAACATTTTACATTAAAATTGGACCTTTAACATCAAATATTTAAACTTTTAACTAGACATAAAACTACAATTTTATCCTAATGATTGAAACTTTCTTACAAAATAATAACTTAAATATAAAACTTAAGACATTACTAAAGTTTGGAGCTTTTCTATGAAACTTATAACTTTTTCACCACTTTATCTCAAAAATGATTTTTCATCATGACAATAAAATTAACCCTTTCTTCTAGAATACTTACTATATTTTCGGTTTGTTTTTATTATATTTTGATTGTGCGATACCCTAGGCTAATTGTTAGTAGTTCTAGTCAATACAATTTTCTAGACATTGAATATAATTATTGCAATATCATTATAAATAGAAGGTGTGATCTCCCAAGAAATACATAGAAATTTAATCATATTTTCTATGGTATTAGAGAAGTTTTTGATTTTGTGACATGTATGTGTTTCACTATCGTTGCTGCAACGTAATTTGTCGTCGACAAGACCACCTTTTTATATCTTAATTTTTTGCCACAAACAGTCGTCCATCATCGTCAACTTCTACGACCCTTCCGTTGTCTTCTCTGCATTTTGCAGTTGTGTCATAATCATAATCTTTTCCACAGTTTTGTGCTTATTTGCACTGTTATTGTTGTGCCAACACTATATGCACCTTTTCTAGTGCGACCCACTACCTAAAACCACCACAAACCACTGTGCAATCCTCTCATGAGCACAACGGTGCTTTTTAGTCACCAACAACCACCACACACACCTCCACCTTCTCTGTGTATGGGCCCCACATGCTGCCACAAAACTCGTGCGTGTAGTTCTTTTCAGCTACCGTTTTCGAGCGTCGATCACATCAAGATCCCCTCGGCCACATTTCGAGGTGTTTACCATCTTTTTGTGATTTTTCTTCAACCCTTCATCTTCCCTTCGTATAGATTGCCATGTCCGACACTATATTCGTTGTTGTTTTTTCTTGTGATTTCATTTTCACTGCTTTTTCACTCATTTAGCGAAAAAATGGCCAGTTTTTCCAGTTACGCATATTGGGCTACTACTGTGGGAACTTGATTTGAAGGACAAGGTACCATTTTCTCAAACAATCCTTTTATTCCCAACGACGATCAATTTGGTGGTGACTCTATTCTCATATGAATCATATTAGTGATGTCTTTTATTCCCACTGACGATCAATCTGGTGGTAACTTTGTTCTCACATATAAATCATATTAATGGCACATTTTATTCCCACCGATGATCAATCCGGTGGTGATTCTTTATCATCAATCCGGTGGTGATTCTTTATCTACACATGAATCATTAATGGTGCATTCTCTTCTCAAACAAGTTAAACATTTGTAAAACATAGTTTCAATTTTTGTGACAAAATATTTTGATATAAAAAGCTTAAAGCATAATGTTTTGATTCTTTATGTTTTTATTATTCTTTGATTGTGAAACATTATAGGTTAATTTAAAAATTATCAACTAATATGCTAAAAGCAGAGTGAATCCTAAATGAAAATTTTGGTTGCATCAGAGTTGAACATTAAAAGAAAAATTAGATGCATCTTAGAAGGAGGGAGCATTCTTTGATTTCATGCTTAGTGTAAACAAGTTATTCTTCGTATAGTTCTTGATTAATGGAAGTTATAATTATGTGGTGAGATAATAAAATGAATAGTTCATACTAACTAATAATATAAAATTGATTTACAGTATCAGTGCATACTAAAATAATAACATTATATGATTTAAAAGTAACTTTCACTTGTATTAATAGTGACTAACATAATTAAAGCATTTTCTCTTATAATAGTACCATGATGGAGTACTATTTATCATTTATTTTCTAGTTGATCTTAAATTTAGTTGAGTTTTAAAAGATCTTGAACTCCAACATAAAGTTTTGTTTAAAAAAATATAATTCTTGCAAACGATGAGAAGCCAACTCTGTGATTACATTAAAAAAAAATATTGAAAATATAAAATATTTGAATCTGATTCATTTAAAGTGAGAAATTAGTAAAGTGAATAAATCAATTATTGATATTACTACCCATCATTTGATCATTTATGTATACATAATGTCATTCATTTATTTGATCATCAATAGTTAATATTACTCATTTTATTCTCTAAAGCGAATTGTTCATTTTAGATTAATTAATTAAATCAAAAATATTTTACAATTTTAGCACATCATAAGGACTAATGTCGATTATTTTACTGTTGGTTCACATACATACAAGCCAAATATTTTTAATATAGATATAAAGAAAAAACTAAATATTGGTGCAAGATTTATTGAAATAATTCAAATTTGACTGCATTAATTGTACAAAATTTCCAAAAATAAATTTATATATAATCCATAAAATAAATTAACGAAAACAATTAGAGTAAGTATTGTACATAGATGACTTCAAAGTTCTAATTACTACAAAAAATAGTTGTGTATTTGTGGTAGGGGAAAGATTAATGTTGATTGCGCAAGCGTAGATTATAATTTTTTGCAATTGAAGTGGTTGTGATTGAATTCTCTGAAACTTCTTCTGGAATTATAAAATCAGGATCATCAAGGCAATTCACATCATCAGGTAAATCTGCATCTATCCATTGGGACCAATCTTCATAATCAGTAGTTTCTGAGTCCCAAGATGACTCATATATCTTTTGCATGTTGTTAACCTTGTTGACTAGTGTTAGCAACATTTGATGGTTCAACCTTTCGTAGTCCCTGCATTATTATTAACAACCAATTATGTATTATTTATTATATTTTTATAATCAAAATTTGAAGTGAATTTGGTCTTGGAAATTCTCTATATTAAATTAATATCTACATATAATAAAATAATAGATTTTAGATTTAAATATAATTTTGGTCTCAACAATTATAAAGTTTTCTTTTTAGTGTCTGTAAATTTTTTATTTGGATTTGACTTAAAACTTTGAAAATTGTTGCTTTTAGGCTTTTAGCTTCGACGCTATACACAGGCTAATAAAATCATACAAAGTAATAAAGTAACAGCTTTTGAATTTGCAAAAAAAAAAGATACAAGATCTAAAACTAAAAAACACTATAATTGCATGGTGACTAATGTTTATATTCATAAAAAAAAGTTGGATACCGGTATCCATAAGACACAATTAACTTAAAATTTAAAGTTGTATTGTCGAATGACCTGATGTTACATATTATATCCAACAAAACTCTAGGACACAAGAGTGTTTACCCAAGATTTGAAACATCCGATGAAAATTTACTATTTCACATCACCTTATTTTGTAAAGGTAGTTTGAAATTAATCATCTGACATGAATATATATTGTGGTCTCTGATCGAATGTCATCAGAAAATAATTTTTTTTTTACGCTGCATATCTATTAAACTCTATAATAAATAGCAAACTTTTACTTTTTGTAAACTTATACCTGAATTTGAAAATTGCATACAAAAGTTGAACTGAAGCAGCTCCCATAAAAAATAACCGGACCTTGTTTATTATCCATGTCTGTTGCTCCATGTTGTCACCAGTTAAACGAATAATGAAAACTTCCACAAAGAGAACAGCACAAAGCTCTGTAAATAAACAATCCATAACATGTTATGTTTAACCAATAATTAATTTGTTGTTTCTAAACTAAAAGCAGTAGTTGGTATACTTACCTATGTAAAGAAAGGGCCTCACATTGTAGGTTTGTTTTGTGCTAGTCAACATAAAGATGACAAAGATTGAGATGGCATAAATGAAGAAAGCTTTTATCACTCTTGATTCAAGCAACATGGCATTTTGCAAAGCAAAAAGTTTATCTAATGCAACAAACATAGTAGCTTGCTTTGCTTCAAAAGATTCCTATACATTACAAATTGAGATTCTTGATTAAAATCATTAGGGATGCATGTGTATAATGAATTAACACCCAAAAACAATAGAAATTGAAGACTATATAATTTTATACTGACAACCAATCATTACTTGTCAACATGTCAAATAATCAAAATATAAAATTCGAAAAAAAATTATGTGATTGTTTGATGTTTTGACAAATTGCGATTAAAACTTTACACTGATAGTGTATAGTTTTTAATCTCAAAACAATAAACCATGAGAAATTGCAAACCTGAGCGGTCAATATTGTTTTTGAATTTTCCATTAATCGATGGTGAAGTCCTTGCATCTCTTCCTCTTGTCGCATAAGCTCCTCTTGTTGTCTATGGTAAAGTCCTTGCATATCTTCCTCTCGTCGCATAAGCTCCTCTTGTTGTCTATGTGCATATTCAGCAAAATATTGGAGACTCTTCCTATATTTCATAAACTATTAAGTTAATATTTCAACAAATACAATTTATAAAGAGAATAATTTTTATATACTTACGATGTAAAACCTTTTACATTATCAACCAATCACAAACATCCATTTGCAATTGAAAAATTATAATTGTCGGACCGACAATATGTGCATATGAATTAAATCCATCCGAATAAACAACAACTCTTACCTGCTTTCTTCTAGTGCTTTGAATTGAAGCTCATTCAATGAATCCAATCCCTTAAGTGCTGTGGATTGTCCATCTAAAAGTAGTTGTTGTTTATCCAAAGAAATCCCAGCCATATTCCCAATATCTTCAGCTTTACTTTGCAAAGTATTCATCTTTGATGACATAGCATCTCCAACTTTAATAACCTCATTCTCAATCTCAATAGCTTCATCTCTCAACTTCTCAATTTCTTTTCCCAAATAATTATAAGATTCTTTGAGCAATTCTACACCATCCTCTAAATTCCTTCTCATTACCTCTTGTCCTTCTTTTAGTTGTGATTGTGATGCTGCAATTTGTGTGGTTTGCTCATAAACACTTTGGGAATGTCTTAATACTACATCAACGTGACCTTCTACATTCTTAATTGTTTGAGCTACTAGCTGTGTGTGACTAGTAACTGTTTCAAGAGAATCTGATATATGTTTTGAGTGTTGTAATAGATGTTGTGATTTCTCTTCAATGTTGTCTAATTTGTCCTCAACATATTGAGCAGAACTTTTTAGTTCAGTCACAAGTCTCTCTGTTTCATGTTTGAATGCATGTGTCCTGTAAAATGTGCACAAAACTTCGTTATAGTTACGACAAAAACACCAAAAAATTATTTTTATGTTAACAATGAAAATATACATTTTTTGTTTTTGGTACTTGTATTTGATTTTTAATCCTTGCAAATATATCAAATTTTATTTTTAATCTCTAAATATTCATTTCGGTCTTTATAAGGAGAGACTAAAATTAAATATATCAATTTAAAAATGAATAAATTTTATTTTGTAAGGATTAAAAACAAACATCAAAAACCAATAAAAAAAATGTACTTTGCAGAGTTTCATAATAAAAAATTATTTTATATAGACTAAAAACATAAAAAATTATATATTGAGATTATAGGATATGCTTTTGTTGGTGTAAAATTATTTTACACCGACAACCAATCATAAATAAACACATCAAATATATGCATAACTTTTGGTTTTAATTTTTTATTAGATACGTCGTTTCTCGGTGTAAACCAGTGATTGTCCTTGAATTCTTAAAGAAATTCTAGTACTAAGTCAACTAAAACATAAAAAAGTCAAAGAAAGAATTGATAAAAGGTTTATAAAAGGAATTGCACTTAACTGTAATTGGTAACAAATGGAGTTGGTTTCAAGATAGAATTCAAGGTAAACCTTGTGAGCAAGATCATCCAAGTTTTTTAAGCATGAAGCAATAGATGTTTTTGAGTCACAATGAGGAAAAGAAGCCCTTCCAGAATCTCTTTGAAAACAATCACTTAAATGCCAAGCTAATCTTGACCTTTTGTCATCGACAGCCAAAATCTCTTTACAACCAGCAAAAAGATGTTGATAAGCATTTTGCCAACATGAATTTGAACCAACCATTTTATTCTTAGCATTTTCTATTAGTTTCATTCCCTTTGGATCATTGAATGGCTCAATTGAGAATTCAGCACTTGAGCCTCTAAAACTTCCTTTGTTGTCATAAGAATTTTCATTAGAGTAACTTTCCTTGGATGATGATGAAAACCATCCCCATGATTCACATCTTAATGAGAAAGATATCAAAAGAAGAATAACAAGATGAACCCAATGAACCATTTGACAAATTTTACCACACTTTTAGTTTGAAGTTCCACAAGTGAAGATTATTATACTGTGTCAAACAAAAATATAATTAAATTAACCAAATTATAACATGAAAACAAGTTAGAGTGTTAAATTCTATGATTGTGCTTCACACATTCACAAACATAATTACACAAAAAAGTTAAATTGTTTTCTAGGTTACACACATTCAAAATAAATATAAAATAAAAGTAGAAATGAAATTATATGAATTAATTTTTCTAAGAAAGTGAAAGCTGTTTTCGGTGCAACCTAACAAATGAAACTTTTGCTTATTGACACAATAACTTCATTTCAAAACAGAGAGCCTAATAAGAAAACAAAATTAAATTCTCATTGTTTTTCCATTTGGGATAAGATTGAAAGGGATATTTAAAGAAATAGAAACTTGGGATTCAAGAAATATAATGTCGGTTTCAAAACTAATAGACACCTTTCGTTAATGACACTTTTTCTAAGTTGTAAAAGCATATATTTTAAGATTTTTTAATATAGATAATCAATTAAAATAATTTATGTCACATCATGAAAGAGATCGTCCTCCTATGAAAATATAGTAGAGAATCAAGTCTTTTAAAGTAATGATGAATAAAAATACAAAAAAGGATTTTTATTTTTATAGTTACTATGTTTTAAAGAAAAAAATCAACATGATAGAAGAACAATAATTCAATGAAGCAACATCAAAAAAACATCAAAATAAAATTAAAATGTTCAAAATAAGAATCAAAACAGTCATTGAAACAACATAAGTGAGGAAAAAATAAGAAAAAAGATTTAATAAGGATGAATAGAAACCAACCGGAACTAAACGATTGAGAGAGAAGAAAGGAAGGCTGATGTCGGATTGTCGAAAAATACTTCCAAAAGGTGAAAGTTTGGTGGTCTTGAGTGATGACAAAATAAGAATGGTTTTGGAGTTTTGGATGAAAGGTTACAAGTGAAAGATGAAAGGTTACAAGTGAAAGGTTACAGAAAACAAGAGACAAGAAATTTATTCATGACTTTTTTTTAAACACAAAACGGTTTCAGAAGTTAAAAAACCATTTCAATTTAAGATTAAAGAAATTTCAATTTATTCATGACTATTGTTGACATTTTAAAAAACGTTAAAAAACCATTTCAATTTATTCATGACTATTGTTGACATTTTAATATCTTTATTTTATGCATTTTTCGTTCTTTCATATACAAATAATTGGTAAGAAAATAATATTGTTCTTCTTTTTAGTTTTTTGAGTTATACTACTCAACAAACTTTTTTACTGTCGTGATAACACTTTTTCAGCACCAACACTCCACGCCAATATCATCACGATGCATTGTCTATTTGAATTTGTATTTTGAATTTAAACCTTCTCAATTTTCTTTATTTTTTAATTTTACTTTTATTTTATAAAAAAAAAAATCAATTTGAGATTAAAGTTTATATCATATACATCGTGATGTAAAATTTTATACAAATTTAAAATAATTTATTATATTATTCAAATATATTAAATTTAACATCTTATACACTAATGTTAATTATCTTTGATACGTATAAGTCTCAATAATATATCAAATGACTTTAGTCTGTAAAATTTTACATGCATAATTTATATAATTTATATGATATAAATTTTTAATTTAAAAAAAAATTAAAAAATAAAGTAAAACTCAAAGAAAGTAGAGAAAATCGAGAGTGATTTGAATTGAAAATATTTAAATTCCAAATATTCGATTAAACAGTCACTTTAGTCCTTGAAAGTATAATGCAGTGTAATAATAGTCCTTGGATGAACGAAAAAATATTAAAATCCCTCAATCATTCCTCTATTAGTCAATATAATCAATAACTTAAGATTTCAACCACAACTCGATTAGTTTTGATAAGTTGTTTAATTTTTTGACACACAATATGAATATGTGACACATTTTTTAGCACCATTTTTAATCCCTTCTAGTTCTACGAGGAACTAAAATAACAACGAAAAAACTATTATTTTATTTCAGAAAAGTCTGACCAAAAAAAATTAAACCCAAATTAATGAGACGTTATACACAATTTTCGTAGTCCATGTAGATAAAGAAAGCTTACTTGGAATGTGCTAACTTGCAAATGTGATAGAATAATTTAGTGTTAAGTAGGTGGTGATGTCTAAGTGATAAAGTTTATGTGAATTGTTTATGTTCTTTGGTATGGTGTATTTGTGTTTGTTTGAAGTAATTTATTGTGTTATTTTAGTTGTGTAATTCTATTTCAAGAATCTGAATTTAGTTTCTTTAATTTTATTTGTGCGTTCTTTATGTGTCTTTATTTTCAACTATTTAATATTAAGAATTCAATTTGTGTAATTTCAACTATGTAATATTATGAATTGTGTAATTTACAACACTTGCATTTACAGTTTGTGTTCATAAACCTGGCAACTATAGAGTCGTTAACATTTGCTAAATAATAAAAGTGAATTAAGTTCAGTAGTCTAGCTTATTGATGGTGCTATGGACTTCTAAAGACTTCATGTATTGCATCTATAGAGTGAATTGGATGCATCAGTTTACATACTTGTAAATCTATTATTGGTTGAAAAAATTAATCAGAATTCATCTGAATTTTTTATAGAAAACTTTAAGAATCAAAGAGAAATTTAAAATGTAGAAATGATACAATAAAGTTATTAGGAAAAATTTTATGAATCCACTTTTTTAAATTTATCTTTAATTATTTTCAAAAAAAAATAGAAAAAATAATTTCAAAATAATTTTTGACAAAAAAATTTCAATTATTTTTGACAAAAAAATTTCAATTATTTTTTAAAAAAAATTCTCAATTTTTCTAAAATAAAAAGTTGCAATTTCTTTTAATTGACTTTAAAAAAAAAAATCACTTAATTGACTGCTCTTGCCATGCTAAGAAAGCATGATACAAACACACCAAGAGTTCGTTTATCCTTTTTTGAAATATTCCATATAATCATATATTAGTAGGGTGTGAACCCCGATATTATTCGTAAAACAATAAACTAAAATGGTTTGCAAAAATTCGATCAAAATATCTGTATACAAAACAAATGAGAGCCAAAATTTTTACGTCACTTAACAGCATAATTGACTGTTGACCAGACAGAAATGAAACTATATGAACAGAACAGGCTTGACTTCATGCCAAACGACAATCATCTTTTGAGAACTGAGATGCGTGGTATTAACTCCCCCATGATTCACGACCTTACTCTAGTCTTGCTTGTATTGAATTATGGATATACTTGCTTCCTAACATTTAGTCATCTACAATCTTCAAATGCCAAGCTTAAATTAATAGAATACACGATGCAGTAAAAGCAAAACAAGCAAGTTTGGATTCAAGTCGCCGGCTTCTGTTCACTTTCTGGAATTACAGTATCTTGCAAATCAATTCGCCCTGCATGCATAGAGGGCGTTAAAAGGTAAAACCTAAGCGGTAAAATATCCAAGTTGAACCAATATTGGTCACACTGGAAGAAACAAAGCTATAGAGAGTAAGTGTTGTTGTCGTTTTCAAATTTTATTAGTTAAAGACATTTCTTCTCCACATGGTGTATTAAGAAGTTTTGCTCCCACATGTATGTTGTTTACTAGCACATCAGAACAAAATTGGTTTACCTTCTGAAAATATTTTCTATTTTTATTTCTTAAATTTAGTGTTAATTTTATCTATTAATAAAGATGCAAGAGACTTTTGAAGTGAACAACTGTTTACATTTCTAAAAATAATGAAAATATCATAAAACTATTTTCATAATTTTCGAAAACATTTTCATTAACTAATATTTCATCTTCTATCATCCATGACAATAATTCATTTAAAGAGTTCTTCGTCAAGATAAATTTAACATACATTTTAAAAAATAAAAATACAATATTTTCATAAAGTAAATGGGTGTGAAAACTTGCATGCCTCAAGTTATTAGTGTGCATAATTGCGTTAAGTGTGGATGATCATACCTAACAAGGAAATCAAAGAAGGGGATTTTGATGATCCATTTACTTTGATATCTGCATCTGCAAAATATAATATAAAAATTTGAGGATGAATACTAAAAATTTCAGGCAGCAAATGACAGTTATTTTAGTCAGGAAGTATCTGTCGCATTCTTGGTCATCCTAAGGTGAAGTTATTTTATTTGTTGAGTATCTACCTAGAGGCATGCCTAAACAATTGCAGGATCGTCATTTCATTTAATAGCAGGGAAATGCATTTATTTGTGCCAGAGCAAATTTTGTTGTCAAACACATTTTCCCAAGATTTTATTCAGAAGAACAATATATTTTGATATCATCTTTTCGGGTCATATTTTATATTGCTCTATGATCTACACAAGTGGCACAAAATTGTCCCCTTCCCAAGAAATCTTGCAACTGTCCTGCATCACCCTCCGTCTCTATCGAGCTGAATGTTAAGTCCTTCTCTCTCCCGAGATCCAGGGTACTTCCCCGTCGTCTCAATCTCCCATGTTTCGATAGCAAGATAATTACCTGTATTTCCCAGTTTCCTTACTACAAACTTAAACCCAGGAAATCACCAAAGAAAAGTATAATTCCTAAAACCTGCTCTGTCCTATAAAAGTTTGAAGCACCAAAAGTTGCATACCTGAACTATCAAGTGATTTAAGGACGTCTGATTTCTTAAAAGTATATCCTATGAAATTAGTATCTTTGGAAGTCAACATCTGTAAGAGTCAAAAACAAAAATAAAATATCACAACTCCACAACTTTAAATAAACATTAAAAAGCAGGAAACGGCTAAAAAACAACAGCAGAAGTATTTCATCTTTAAAAGACCTACTGAAGTAGTGTTCCTAGAAAAACAAATATACAATAACACAAATATGGACAAACCGATTGGGCTAGACTTTACTTACCGGCAGAATATACTGCAATGTTCATCAAACTAACATTCTAAACCAAAAACAAATGCAGTGCACTAAACTATGAAAGATAAGGTCAACCCAAAGCTTAAAAAAATACCTTTCTCCAAGGTCCCACTGTTTCTGTTATGGATGGTGGGCCGTCTAGCTGCCAATTATTGAAATCACAAGTTTAGATGTGCTTAGAAAGTATGAAAAACTGAAGACATAACATCAAGTACAATGCTCAATACTATCCAGAAGCTACAGTTTTGGAAAATATTCTGTCACTGACTCATTGTCTGTAACACGGATGCAGATCCCCTCCAATGACATGTGAGGGGAGTAACCGAGTAAGATCTAGACCCTTGAAAAAACTGGGTGGAAGGGCTATTTAATATGAAAAATGGGAGAGAAAATTTTAAGGGTGAGATTTGAAACAGAGCAAAAAAATAGAGCATCCAATTTCAAATCTTTGGAAAAGAATGGGGAAATAAATTCAAAAGAAAAAAATATAAACTTATTTTAGCGAGCATTTTCTTTATCACTTCGAAAACTAACCAATTCTTATAGCACTAATCACAACAGCTACTAAAACATTTTACGACTGGCTGAGATCAGCTAGATGCATCCAACAATATCATAAGGTCCTAATATGAATCACATCTGAACACAGACCATTTAAGGCATAGATCTCCAAACCAATTCTTAAAGCATCGTAAAGAATTGGTATACGACTGTTATTGCCATATATCTATATCAATATTACATTAATATATTGTTACAATGAGATATGATAATGCAAGCTAGCTTATTCGAATTTAAAATTTAAAACAGTAACAATTTAATGTCATCTACCCAACAACTTAAACTTTTAGCAATGTTGACCCTTAAAAATGAATTAGAGGATTTATGATCCAACAGTTAGGAGTTGGATCCTTGTTACCCCTTCCAAATACAATGTTGCATTTCAGTTTGAACAGAAGGCTAAGTGGGGTTCCTGTATCGTCCATGCAAGAGACCTAAGACTGGCCATAACTAAACATTAGCAGGAATGATAAATTTTGAGTTGTGATGGAGATGGGGATAGAAATTGAGAGAACACATAAAACTAAACCATTTAGGATGTTAAATTACACATGCATAATGACACATTTTCTTTACGTATTTCAGTTTTCTGATAATCAAATGACATTTTAGAGCTTACAAGAAATTATAGCATGTGAATAAATTTCATTCATTTCCAATGCATAAATTTTCCTGTAATATGTACTTACATCAGGAAACTTCTCAAAGTTTTGTGTGTCTAAGTCTCCAGTGACTGTAGGTTTATATGCAGCTTCCGATTCATAAAGCATGTCCCACTGAATACACTCGAACCATGGATGAGCCTGAAAAACAAGTGCTAATATGTTTAAAGTTGATCTATGCAGGTTAATAGTGTCTGGAATCTTCTATCGGCATAACACTAACTTTGTGACTTCCTGAGGAATCATCAACTTTTTCAACTAGAACTAGAATAAATTGCTTGAGGGAAAGAAAACAAAATAAGGAATATGGTTAGTATTTTAGTGAATTGTCATTCCTCATAATAACCAGGCTATATGTGTTTGGTTTCACAGTAGAGAGTATCATAATTGATTTTGCTTCCCTTCAAACATGATTTTAGTGAAAATAGTCAAATGAAAGCAAACCAAAAAATGCTTCCTGATAGGTTAGTGGATATTTTGGGGTGTCCAAGTCCCACATCAAGTAGTATGGAATGATCGTTGGAGTATTTAAGTTCTTCCCCTCAATAACTAGTTTTTAAGGGAGGATACCTCATGTTCTTAGATACTTACCAATTGGTATCAGAGTTGGTTGCTGGTGGCTTGAAAAGCGCTACCTACGAAGGGATTGACCAGAAAAGGGCTGAGTAAAGTGGGGTTGGCTCTTGGGGACGGTGCTATGATAGGGACTTGGGTGTTATGTGGTGCCCAAGTCCCACGTCAAGTAGTATGGGATATGCTTAGCAGAGTATTTAAATGTTTTGGTTATTCCCCCTTGATAGCAAGCTTTTAAGGGAGGACTCCCCAAGTTTTTACATACTCAAAGCTTCCAAATGCACTTTTTACCAAAGCAACAACATATTAGCTTTGGTAAAAATCTCGTTTGAGCCTCTCCAAAAGCTAAATCAAACAGGGTGTTTGGTTACTTACTGTCATGCAAAATTGATTTTGGAATCCAAATCTTGATTTGACTTGAACTAGAAGTGATAAAAGTAGCGTATGCATTGAGTTGGAAATTTTACAGAGTTTTACATCAAGTGATCAAACTAACTTTTAAAGTAAAAATATTCAAATATAAACTACTTCACTTTAAACTCAATTGTAACCAAAATTATTTTATTAAAAACAATTCCATTCAAAATCACATTTCGTACAGTCAGCCAAACACACATTATACCTATCAGAGATGTTACCTTTATTTCGTCTACTCCTCTGGTTCCTAGTCTTGAGTCAACATCACATAGTAAGCGACAAATCAAATCCTTGGCTTCAGCTGATATCTTGGGTTCATCGGGGAATTTCAGACATGTTTTCCAGTTAACAATCTGACACAATACAGTAAAACCAGCTAGTTAGGAATAATTAATAATATATGTAGAAGATATAGGGAGGATAGAAAATTCAATCAACAGCAATACCTTTCGGCAGGTCATCCTTGGATCATCAGAACAAAATGGAGGATACCCAACAAGCATCTCATACATGATTGCCCCAAGAGACCACCAATCACACTCTATTCCATATCCCTTCTTGAGCAAAACTTCAGGTGCCATGTAATCAAGAGTCCCAACTGTTGAATATGCCTGATGAAGTATAAAAGGTAATAAAGTTAACAGACTTCATAGTTTAAATATCAAACGAAATTGCCACTCAGTATTGCATAGCAGTGGCATGATAAATTTTGAATAATATTAAGAGTATTTTTGGATTGGATTATTCTCTTTTTAAAAAGATGAAAGCATTCCCTGGAATATGTTGACTATAAACTGTTTGAATGCTAAGTAAATTAATTCAAACAAACACTTAAAACATTAATCCATATGCTTCAACTATTTGTCTGTTACATCAATAGAAACATTACATAGTGAGGAACATGAAATGGGGGAGACACATACCAATGCACGACGATTACGCTTCCACTGTTGTAATCGTTCCTTTGGCATCAACCAAGGGGAGACAAAATATCCTTCAGTTTCACTAGTTGATTCTTGACCGTTAAAATCTTCATTTTCCAATAAAATTGATGAATACTTGTCATCAAGAGTCTTACATAAGCCAAAATCTGAAAGCTTCAAATGACCATTTTTATCCAGTATCAGGTTATCTGGTTTTATATCCCTACAAGTAAAATACCATCGACTCAGCATAACACTACTTACTCTCAATAAATTTTGAAATATTCCCCCAGATACATGTTAATACGTTATATATAGTCTTGTGTAAGTTTGGTAACTGTGGCTTTGTTGAAACAATTTTGGTCTCCTGAAGACACTCTTAACATTATTGAAAGACCAGTTGAGTGCTGTACAATAATTTTACAACAGTATAATGAATAGGAGTAGACAATGATTAAAGAGAGTATCCCTACTATTTTGACTACTTCAGAGCAGACAGTGTATTATATACCAAGCCATAAGCTATTCTGTACCTTCCAAGAGTTTTCGGCCCACAACTCATAGTTTGTTATGCATAAACTGGCTATTGCCAACCAAAAATTGAACAAATCGAAAATAACCATACCTATGTACATAGTTGTGCTGATGTATTGAGTGGATCGCAAGAATACTTTCAGCAATGTAGAAGCGAGCAACATTTTCAGAAAGAGTATCTTCTCTCATTAACAATGTCATAATGTCACCACCAGGTAAATATTCCATGATGAGATATAAGAAATCTGAATCTTGGAATGAATAATGGAGTTTAACTATGCATCTGCTATCAACCTCTGCAAGCAAATTCCTCTCAGATCGCACATGTTCCACCTAAATTAGAATGACATAACGATGTAAAAAGAAGCACACAAATTGATTCCAAACTCCAAAGGTGAGACTAACTTCATAGAGTGTTTTTGGTATTATTGCATTGAAGCTCTTAACCTGTATAATTATTGAACATGAAGCTTACAATGACCGATTTTATTCCATTTTTTATCCATTGTCAAAGCACATATGGCATCAGCTTCATGACAGATAAATAAAATTGTAAGACAATAGAACTGCTAAAAACAGCAGGAAGGTATAAAGAAAAATCAAGTCTAGTCATTGTACAATGCCTTCTTAGCAAAGTAAAATAACATGGTTACAAAAATAAGATGCTATTTTCTGATTAACAATTAAGAAAAACAGCACAAAAAATGAATCCATGTAATACCAGTTTACTCACAAACCATAATTATATGTTGATAAAATGAAAACTAGCAAAGCATCACAGCCGAATACATTAAGGTTGGGAGTTAAGTTAAAATTTTACCATATACTAGTATATCCAAAAAAAGTCAAAGCATCACATCGTCAGTAAGTTTAATTAGGAAAGTATTTATGAAAGCAATTATAAGCAGCAAATCAGATAAAACACTAATAAATTGTGAGCTCTGCTTCTTTTCAGCAATAACTGGTGTAATTTCAAGATTAATGCATTGAAGTAGTATGTGAAAAGTTTTACAGCGGGTACCTGTCCACGGCTAAGCATCTCTGATTTCTTTAATTTTTTCATAGCGAAAATTTCTCCTGTATTTTTAGCACGACATAACCTCACCTACATTTTCACAAAAGCTAACAACTTATATGCATAAAAGGAAGTAAAAACTTGTAAAGTAAAATTAACACTAATCCGTTGCTTGATGTGTTCGCCTACCTCACCAAAAGCACCTTTACCGATTACTGTTAATTGCTCAAAATCATCAATTCCAATTTTACGTCTCTGAAGCCTCATGTACTCGGTTTCTCTACGCTCCAAATTTCTCATCATGACCTCCTGCTCTTCCGCTGGTATTTGAGATTCCTGCACTTTCCTTTGAAGTGCTCTGCGTCTAAAACAGAGCAACAACAAATTTAAAACAATAACACTTAATATTACACAAATTGAATATAACATTATCATAATCATCACAGATACCAAATTTTAGATAAACTGAATGTTTAAATTCAAATAATCTTATAATTCACATATAATCTCGAAATATATTAGCATATGTTAAATTCCTGTGCTATGAGAATGAGTCTCCTTATGCTAATTCAGAATGAAATCAATTCATTCATGTAAATGTCGTCGAATAGAGTACTAGATTAGAAATCTAATTAGTTTCAATACACACTTAACCATAAACTACTATTGCTGGCTAAAAAAGGAATCAGAACAACAATTAAATTAATAAACTCTTGCTGAAGGATTATTAATCTGCAACGAATTGAAACAAATTAAACTTATAGATATTAAATACCGAAGATCACAAAGCGAAAATATTAAAATTAAATACTAAAAAAAAAGAAAGAAAAAATATAGAACTGTGAAATGCGAGTAGTTGAAGTAATAGTTAGGTAGAGAGATAGGTAGTTATATACCTGTCTTTACGATCCTGCAATCCTTGAAGATAATTCTTGTAATGATTCTCGATGAATTGTTTAGCGGCAGCGGCTTTCTGTTTGGTAACCGGAGAAGAAACTGACACGTCGGCACCGGAGTCAAAGTCGCCGCGATCATACTTCATGTTAATAGCTCCGAGCCTAACGGTTCCATCGTAACCGTCCATTTCGATCGACGATCACGAGATCTGCGATTGCGATGAATAATTGGACTGAAGATTCCAAACGACGTGCCGTGTAGAGTGAAAGAGGTGCTAGTGCAAGTGCTGGTGGTGTTGTTGTTGTGAGTGGGGATGAGAGAGAGAGAGCGAGCGAACGAGCGAAATACTTGTTGAAAAAGAAAATAAAAAGTGCTTCAAAGCTGTAATGAAGCTGTCTTATCTGTAACTGTGAGTTGTCTCTTCTACAATTTTTCTTTTTTTTTATGTTTTAAATTAAATAATGGCTCGGTAAAAATATGGAAGGAGAATATATACTCTGATTGAAAATTTCCATTTTGCGATCGGTTGCACCACAGTCAATAACCCCTGATCAAAATATAATATACTTTTCTCTTCTTTCATTATTTGTGCTTTTTTCTCCTAAAAAAACTATTTGTGCTTTTTCTTTATTTTTCTGGTTACTTATTTGTTTAATTTTTACTTGATTATACTAGCAGTACTTGTAAGAAAAAAGAAAATATTTAATTAAGAGAAAATTAATTTTATAAACTTCAAGAAAACTTTAATTAATTTTTATTTAACATGAATCAAATTATATTGGACTAGGCACATATTCATAGAAAGTTATAGAAAATCGATATTATTATTATATTTTATGATGAAATTTACATGTAGTCTACTAATAGAAAATTTGTTAAGAGCCAATTGGTCGACAACCATGATTTTAATGGTATTATAATAAATTGTTCAAATATATCTATCACAAAAATCGATTATTCATTTTTCAATAATTCAAATTTAAAATTTAAATGGTAGGATTTTAATTATATATATCTAAATGGTTGAATGCACTATAGTTGGAAAGCAGTGAATTTGGGTCCTTAGAAGGAGTAGTAGTTGGGAATGGGTATAGTAATTAGTAGTGGGATTGCGCATCGTTTTCCTCACATGAATTGGTGGAATCTTTGGAAGCATTTCACATTCATCATGATAGCAGATTCTGACTTGTGGAGAGATATATAGAATAGAATTGGACAGCGCTATTGTCGGCGGAGATCCATATGTCTATGATTATCAATTAATGAATATGAATTGAATAATGAATATGAATTGAATAATGAATATTGAATACTACAACTATATGAAATGAAATACCTCCACCAACTAAATATAAATTAAAAACTTTCAATCCCGTCAAAAAGAAAAATGAAAGACTTCTTCAGATAAACAAAATCAAATACTAGAAGCTGGGTACGAAGCCACGCTCTTATAGTTGTGCGTGAAAATCACGCATTCATTGCACAAGATTATTGCGTCGGATTTGGATCTCAAGTCATCTTGTTGGGTTGTCAGGGCTGTAAAATGTGATATTAGTGATCGTCTGAAATAAAAAATAAAACTCACATTTTTTTAAAATATCGAAAATTTAGGATGAATAATAAATTGTTTGATCAAAACTAAATGTTCATTGATGTGATGACTGCATATTATTAAAACACAAAATAATCATTTTTTTATAAAATATAATAATCACTGATAATAGAATTTTACATCTATGAAATACAAAATTAATAAAGTAATACCTGTGCATACAATGTTATAATTAAAATTGTATTATTTTGAAAAATATATCATGTTATATATAATTGTATCACTTAAAAATACTTTAAATTCATATTTAATTATTTTTTCTTTTATAGTTTTGTATCAGAATTTTGTGAAATATAGTTTATATATTTGTTTTAAAGAGAATAAGTATAATGAAATTATAAAGTATTTTAAAAAAATTTATATATTATAATTTTTTAATTTAATATTATTATTTAATTGTAATTAGATAATAGTCATGATTTTTCTATCATGTTTAGTGTTTCTACATTATGTTATGATTGATTGTGTTTTTTAAATTTTTCTATATCTAAAACTCATTAAAGACAATATAACATGGAAACCAACGATAGATGCTAAATATCTGGTGACCAATGCTTAACATGCAAGCTCTTGGTTTGGTGATTTAAAAGCTCTTAACCCCTCTAATAATTAAGAGTCTTGTTTGGTTGGCAACTAAGACTATATATTGGCCACTGTGGTCTGTGGACCAATCTTTAAATTAAGGGGATTCAATGCCAACCAAGTTGTCTTATGTGTAAAAAGGGGAGAATTGTACCGTGCACCTCCTCACTTTTACCTCCCACCCCCAATTTTTTTATAAAGACCATTTTGTCCTTTTTCAAAAAATCTAGATCCATAGTTTTTCAAAAAAAATCAAAACTTTCGAAAGTTTTGATGAATTTGAAACTTCTGAAACGTAATGCTCGAAAATTTCAAATTTTCAAAATACATTTCGAAACTTTCAAATTTTCGAAGTAATTCAATTTCGAAAATTTCAAAAAAATCGAAACTTTCGAAAATTTTAATTTATAATTAAAATTTTATTTTAAAAATTAAATTTATAATATTATTATTAATTAAATTTATTACTATTTTTGAAATTAAGTAGAAAATTTATTACTATTTATTAGTATTAATTATTACTATTTATTACTATATATTTATTATTATTTATTACTATTAATTTATTATTAAAAAAATACATTTCGGAATTTCGTTTCCCAAATTTTCGAAATTTAAGTTATTCGAACCTTTTGAAGCATTTCAAACTTTCGAAATGTAAGTTGTTCGAACCTTTTGATGCATATCAAACTTTCGAAATGACAAAATGCTTCGAAGCTTTGGCCATTGATGAATTCGAAGATTTCAAATAACCCTAAAGTTTCGAAATTTTATTTTTAAAAAAATTTTAAATTTATGTTATAAAAATAAGATTTGAAAAAATAATTAGAAAATTATTTTTAATTAAATTTTTTACTATTTTTGATATTACGTATGAGTAGAGTTGATGTTTCTACTTCAAAAAATGTTATATAGATTATACAGAAAAATTTTATTACTACCGATAATTTATCACCGATTAAATTTTTACTATAGCAATATAGTTAATGTTTTATTTAAAACGTATTTTGTAGGTATTTTTACTATTTATTAGAATGGGCAAAAACCCGGAATTATTAGTATTAATTATTACTATTTATAGTAATATATAGTAATAAATAGTAATAATTAATACTAATAAATATCGAAAGTTTTGATAATTTCTGAAAAATTAAATTTCGAAAGTTTAGGAAACGAAAATTCGAAATACATTTTTTAATAATAAATAATAATAAAATAATAGTAATAAATAATAATAATTATATAGTAATAAATAGTAATAATTAATACTAATAAATAGAAATGTCCTTCAAATACATTTGTATTTCATATATAGTAATATATAGTAATAAATAGTAATAATTAATACTAATAAATATCGAAAGTTTTGATAATTTCTGGAAAATAAAATTTCGATAATTTCAAATTTAATAAAACTTTCGAAACTTTGCTGCATTACATAACTTTCGAAATGCATTTCGAAGCTTTCAACATCAATTTCGAAACTTTAATACTTTCGAACTCCATTTCGAAAGTTTCATTGGCTTCAACCTCTCACTATTTCGAAACTTTCTAAATAAAAGAAACTTTCGAAAGTTTCTTGTTTCGAAACTTTCAAAAAATTCGAGGAAGGCATTTCGAACATTTCACATTGATGCAAAGTTTCGAATGTTCTGGTTTCGAATCTTCCAAAAAATTAGGCATGCATTTCGAATATTTCATAGATGAGATGGAGGGTAAAATAGTCTTTTATTTATGACTGGGAGGTGGCAGGTAAAATTGGGGGGGTGTCTGGTACAAAACTCTGAAAAGGGATTAGAGAATTGATGGCTTGCTTTATCTCAAACCCAAAGTAGCATTGCTTGATAGTGAGAATCAAAATTGTAATGCCAATTGGAGCTAATTATGCCATCAACCGAATACTTAAAAAAACTACACCTCTATATTTAAATATAGAACTCTTTTGAAATTTTTGTTTGTCTCTCTTTCTGTAAAATTCCTTTTACATTTTCAATTATATTGATTATTTTTTAGATTAATTTACTTTTAATTATGTTACATTTTTTTTTTCTGTAATTTGTAATAAATATTATAATAAAACAATAAATTATTTATTTTTTCAATGATAAACTAGTAAAAAAATATAAATTGTCAACAAATTTTATATAAAAACAACTTTTTTAATTCTCTTAATTAAGTCTAACATAATATTAAATACAGGAATAGAGTTGTTAATTGTTAAAGCATAGGTTTAAACCCTAAACCCTAAACCATTGTTATTTAGACACTATTAGAAAAAATGTTTTTAGAGACTAATTTTTCGGTTATTAAATTTAATAGCGATCGATTTAGTGATCAATTTAAATCAGTAGATAAATTGGTAGTCGCTAACTGTTGCGAACAAATCAGCGACTAAATTTGGTGACCGATTTAGTGACTAATTTTGTGATTGAATTTTGTGACCGACTTTTTAGACTGAATTAGTGACTAAAGTTAAAGACTAATTTAACAACCACTTTGAATTAATTTTTTATGTCATTAGCTACCAATCTACACACGAAATTTGTGACATAAATTATTATTTTTATTGAATATTTGATCACTAATTATGTCTCTAAATAACATATTATATTTAAGTAATATTTTTAAGTACTCAAAATAATACAGATAAAATTTTAATTTAACATAATATATTTAGTCATAATAAATTGCAACATATTGGTTCTTCAAATTAACTTATCACTATCCATGTAACTCTTTATCATGGTGATCACGAGCATCATTATCACTAATTTCATCATCAAAATCACCAGCATCGTGATCACCAATCTCATCTTCATTACCATCAATCTCATCTTCATGAATTTGATCTCTAGTATATGGCATGGGTTTAAAGTTCAAACTATTCATCAGTTGTTTTATCGAGTGGTTGTTGCACTCAACCGCTCTGTTTGTATTAGTCAATTCCTCTCAAAGTTGATCTATTTCATTTCTCATTTCTTCAAATTCACGTCATAGTTGCGAGGGTTGATTTGAGAGGAGATTAGCAACAGATGATGGTTTCGTGATGAATGGCGGTGAGAGGATGGTTAACAACAGATGAAACCTGAATTAGATGGTTTTCGCAATTGTGAATCGTGATGAAATGACGGTGAGAGGGGATTAGCACGAGATGAATGAGTTTAGAATTTGTGGTGGGTTGAGAAAGAAAGAGGAACTGATTGAAGGTTGAGTTTCTGAGTAGATGAGGAAAGGGTGACTTTGTGGGTTGAGAAAGAAAGGGCTTTTAGGGTTTCTGTAAATTGAAAAGGAAAGAAATTTGACGAGGACAAATTTCATACTTCTCTCTCTTATTTATTTTTTAATTAGTTTTTGCATAATTATTTTTTCTCTACATTTTTTTCCTCACATTTTAATAACTATTTCACATTTTTTTTTATTTATAAAGAAAACTCAATTATGTAATTAAAAAATAGTTAGCGACTGAAATTTAGATCGCTAAACTTTAATTGTTATTGTAGTCTCTAAATTTTATTAGCAACCGATTTAGTGAAAAAATAATATTTAATTTCAATGTTCAAAATTTTAGTATTTATTTCGGTTGCTAGTGTGAAAGACAAATTTTCTATTAGTGATAATTAGCGACTGAATTTTTCGTCACTATAATTCAGTTGCTATTTCAGTCTCTAAACTTCATTAACGATTAATTTAGTGACGAAAAAATATTTAGTTTAAAATTACGGTCTCTATTTCGGTCGTCAGTGTGACTGAAAATATTCAACCTCTAAATCGATCACTATAGGCGAAATTTATAATAAAAGGATTAACACAAAACAAAGCTATGTGAGAACACTCATGATTGACCTCCTTAAATGGTTATAAGGACTCAAACCTTATTGAAATTTCAACGGAACAATGCTAATTAATCAAAGAGGATTCAGAAGAATCAATTGGATAGTCTCTCCACACATTTATTTTTAATATCTTAAATGAGATAATAAATTTCACCATAATTAATTCATACAACTATAATATTACATATTTGAATTCGAAACAATATATTCAATATAACAATATTGACATTTGTTAATTGAATTAAAATTTAAAAATATATTATTTTGGTTAAGCCATCTCGTAGTTTCACTTAATGCAACAATAATGCGGAATTGAAAAAAAACAAATATGACATATAATTAACTACTACAAGTGACTAAATGAGTCATAAATTGTGTATAAATAAAGTTTTTTTTAGCTAGAATCTCTAAATTAGATGTCGGCAACAATTATATTCCATTTGAAGATGATATTGAATTTGAAAAAACAATAAAGATGTTTCTCAATAGTTATTAAAACTTATTACTTAAGTTACCTTTACAACTTGTGGCATTATATTTTCCATTATTTTTGTATAAATCACACATGTCTTATTTTAATAACTAATATATACATCTTTTAACTATTGTTGTATGTAATACTGTAGTCTAAAAAATTATCAAAATTATAAAAACATTTTCAAATATCTCTTTTATTTGTAATCTTATAGTCTAGAGTTATTAACGAAAAATGATGACTAAATTATTTAACTGAATATATATTTAAAGACTAAAATAATTAATAAAATATACATTTAAATTTATTTTTATAATTTTAATATATTTAAAAATTATTATAACAACACACAAATATTTACTTTTTTAAAAATCAAAACATAATGGAGATACAATTTATAACATAAGTATTTTTCTTTATCATTTAATTTATTTTTGAGTGTATTAAATATTAACAATATTTATTTTTCGAAATTAACTACGGGCAATTCCCACACCACATGTCAAATAGGTTTGTCACTCGTTCAAACCTTTGGAGTCTAGTTATCGTGTAAGAGACATGTCCCCGAAATAATAGTAAATGGTTTAGTTAGAACACCGAATAAGTTATATACTAACAATTCATAATTCAAGCTACTAATATTTTTTCCTATAATATGTATACAAATTACTAACGTTAATTTATAAAAATAGATGGAAAAATATTTTAACTATCTTGCCCTCTAGATACCATATATTTATGTTATATATTTATGATTATATATAAGATATTTTTATATTGTAAAATAATATTTTTTTAAATTTAAAAAACTTAAATTAGATGTGACAAATTATATATCAAAAATTTGATTGATCATTTAAAGTGAATAAACTAATTAAAGTTAAGATTATAAGTTAGTTATATCAACTATTGGTTTATTTGTCAACGATTCATATTATTTATTTTATTTTTTAAAGTAAGTTGTTTATTTTAGATTATTTTTATTTATATATTTTCTTGTCATATAATATCTGTTGCTAAAAATATAATTATTTTAAATAATTGTTTTTAAATGTGACCATAATTTTAAGATAGAGGAAGGAGTATGTATATTTAAGATTATTGTTAACGATGTTATAAAAAAAATATTTATTGGTAATGAAAATTTAAATTTGACAGGGAGATGTACATAGAGACAAATTTATGTTAGAAGAAGGAAGCGGTGTACTCCGGTTTGAGAGTGGTAGCTGGAGACAGTAGTGTGTAGGGGAAATATGGTCGTTGCATACTCTGATTATGAAGCCACTGCAATCCAATCCATTAGTTCCCTCTTCAAAGTTACTTTTAAGTTTTCCCGTCGTTACTACTCATTCACCCTTTCCATCCTTTCTCTTTAATTATGTTTTATTTACCTTATTATCTTTTTTTACAAGGATTGCGACTTTTAGGTTTAACCACTGAACTCACATTTCTAAGATTGAGTTTAAACGCAAAATTTTGGTGTTTTATGTCGGAAGAAACATGTATTCTAAAGTATAGTCCAATGATGGTTAGAAATGTCAAAATAATTTATATTTTTACGATGATAAGGTTAATAATTAGTATCATTAATATTTTATTAAGATGTGGCATTAAACGGATGTCTCTTTAATATATGTACATTATCTAATTATTTAATTTTAATTATCAAATTAATCTTATATACGATAAATCAAATAAATTGTATAAAAAACTTTATGGCCTTAAGGGCTCAAATTTAAGGGTCATCAACTTTATAATAGGTATAAATAAAAAGTATAAATAAATATTAAGGGTGATGTTAATTTTTTATAATAGTATGTGTAAATTTTAATACTAAAGAATATGCATGTGTTGTGTATTGAGAAAATATATTTTATTTGTTATATAAAAAAATAGAGTAAGTAAAAGAAAAAATAAAAAAATAATTGTGATATAAAAAAATTAGATGTAGAAATATTCGAATTAAATTTTAATTTTTTAGTTTCTATGTTTCTTTAATATATAACCAATTCAAGAAAATCTTACAGTGCAAACATATGTTAATCGATCAATATTTTTTTCTATTTATT
>JBBPBR010000005.1:54608322-54631954 GCA_037974775.1 Cicer pinnatifidum | reverse complement strand
ATTATATTTTAAGATAGATTAAATAGTCTTATTTTAATTATTCTATACATATTTTTTTAAAGAATCTGAATTATAATAAATAGATTATTGATATTTATGGTCCATAAAAGCACTTAATATTTTCCTGTACATATATATTAGCTTTTAATTCAAAAAAAATAAAAATGGAAGACACCTGAAGTGTTTTTTTTTTACTAACCTGAAGTATTTTATTCAAGTGATACTTTATATGTTATAATTATATATTTATGTTTCTACGATTATATACGGTATTTTTTCGTTTTTTTGAAAAACACATTTTAATTTAAAAAAAAAAAAAAAGAGATTAGAGCGACAAAGCATATTTAAAATTATCGGTAATGAAAGTTTAAAATTTGCAGGGAGATGCGAGGGGAACTGCATAAGATAGAGACAAAACATATATACTTTAAGAGAAAGCGGCCCACTCCGGTTTAGTTTCCGACTACCAAATATGGTCGTTGCCGACTCCGGCGCCACAATCCAATCCCTCGGTTCTCTCTTCAAAGTCACTCAAGTCTTTCTCTGGTCACTGCTCATTCACTCTCTCTCTCTTCTCTCTCTAATTAGGTTTTATTTACCTTATTACCCTCTTTTTACAGGGATGACGGCTTCCAGGTTCAACCATCCACTCAACTATGCTCCGTAACTTTACATTTCCCTTCTTTCATTTTTTCACTCTATTTTAGTTTTATCATAATTATCTTATTAATATCGTTCTCTTTCGTTCATATTAGGATTTGTCTGAAGCTGATCACAACAATCACGACTCAAATCGCGTTCCTGGCTAGTGCTTCTCACTCTTTTTGTTTTTCACGGAAGTTGATTAATGATGAATTAAATTATTTGTTTATTGGAGTTTGTTTGGGTCTTACTGATTCGTTTAACTTTTTTTATTTATTTTTTATTGTTTTTCTTCTGTGTTTTGCAGATTGGAGTGAGCTTGTTATCATACCTGAGGATTTGGAACTTACCAAACAAATGAATGAATTGGGTCTCCCTGTCACCTTTCAGACATCAAACAACAAGGTAGCTATACAGATAAAACTGTTTTTCTCATATATATATATATATACACTTTAATAGAAGCTATGTTTTGCATTTTCAATGTCTAATTAGCAATGTTGTCAATCGTGGACCACGGAAAATAGCGATTTGTTGAAATTCTGCTATACTATAGTGCTACAGTGCTTCAATAGCTGCTATTTGGCAACACTTTGTACTAAACGTGGACTGCGGAGCAATAACGATGTGTTCAATTTCCGCAAGGCTATAGAGGCTATTTGACAACATTGCCAAGGAGTGACAATGCTCAAGTTCTGGCCTCACTCAATGAGAGTACTGGCTCAAGCTTGGCTACTCTAAGTTCAATAGATATCAACCCTGATAATGAGTTCAAAAACACTTTACTGCCCAACAAGTTAAGCAATGAACCAGGCTTGGACTTGTGTTTTTAAAAAAATGAGTTTATTTGTACCAAAGATGAATATTTTACTCAAGTGATTGATTTATTTAGCCAAGTGAACCAAACTATTACTAGCTCTCAGATGAGCTTAGCTCTCGCAGATCCTGGTTTTGATTAACAAACCCTAGTTTGGATTAAGAAAATATCCCAAGTCCACCATCTGATTAATAGGTAGTTAAGGTATGATTTTCTTGTGTGATTTAGTTGATAATTTGTCTTTGCAATAAATTCAACAATATTAATAGGTGCTTTTGATACAGTGGCAATCTAAACTATTACTATAAAGGAGTGTTTTAGTAAATAACTTAGTGAAGTGTTTATGTATAAGTTGTTTCTACAATCAAAACAGAAATGAGGATGAAATCTTCATAAACTCTGTATAGGCTGTTTTTGTAAGCTATTTTAGAGAGCTTGTGAAAATAAGTTGAAAACAATTAATAGGCTTATACCATAAATTATTTGTGTAAGCTCTTACAAACACTTACACAAATATTTATGCCTTATACAAGACAAGCTCATATAAGTTGTTTAACACACACCTGGAAGACATAGTTTTATTCATGTCCTGCTCTTTATATATAAAATTATTACTTTCAGAAGTGCTATCAGTCATATGTTGTCTATCTTGTCATAGAAATGTGGACCAGTAAAAGGCAAAAGGAAGGGTGCACGTTCCAAGCAGCCACGTACTTGCAACAATCCTGTTGATGAAACTCTAAATGAAGTGAGTGCAGAGGAGGTTATTTCTCCTGCTAAATTTCATGATAAAACTAATAGTCCTTTATCTTGTATATCAATTCTGGGCCAAAGTGAACCATCCCACTGTGATGGTGCAGCGGAAGTTGACATGGCCCAATGTGTCTCTGGCGAAGAGGATGATTCAACATGCTGTACTGGGTTTGCTAATGGTGTCTCCGAAGAGAAAAATAGTAGTATAAATAATGAAGAAAATACTGATGCCCAGAATAATAATGACTTTGATCTGAAAATTGCATCTGCCTCAGATACTGGAGTCTCTGCTGGAAACCATTTGACAGGTGCTGGTGACGATGTTTGTGGGATAGAATTTGGTGAGATTGACAATAAATGTTCCGAACTTTCACCAATTGTTTGCAAAAATACAGATTATGATGCTTTTTGCAATGATGATGGTGCTGCTACATGGCAGCCACCAGCTAATGAATCAGAGACGCTTCCCATGAGTTTTGAAGGGATCGGATGTGACAGCATTGATCAGTCAAATGACTGTGGTGAATTTGGAGATTGGATGGTGTTCTGGGATACTTTCTATATGAGAAGATACTTCTACAATGTCAAAACACACACTTCTACATGGGACCCACCCCAAGGGATGGAGCATCTAGCATTTGGTGGATGTACTGAATTAGACAATAGTGAAGTTTTAAAGTCAGCAGAGGAATGCGAAACACAGAGCAGCATGAAACTACCTGAAGAAACCTTGGTGGAAGAGAGCTTATCAGGAAAGCAACACAAAGAGTATTCAGCTGAGATTGGAGAAGCTGTTGGAAATTTGGTCTCTGATATTCCAACAAATAGGGAAGACCAATCTCTTCAACATTCAGATGAGAATCTTGAGAGAAGTAGTTCTAACAATGAAGTTTCATGCTGCTCAGTATTGAATACCCTGGATCATGTCGTTAGGTATTTTATATTCTAAACTTCTAGTTTTACTTCAAGCATAAATGAAATACTCATTACTACATTAAACTAAAGCAGATTTTTCTGGACAAGTTACCAAGCTTGCAAATAACAGTATATGTGCTGGACCTAAATTTTCCTAGACAGCTTATATACATTGCCTTTTAAAGCCTTTCAATGTTAAAAATTAAAAACAAATTAAAGAGTTAGAAAATGTCAAGGCTTAAGATGTTAGGTGAAAGCTGTGGACTGTTAAGCTTTGAACAAATTAGCATAGGTCCCGTATTGTCGCTTAAGTTTACTTTTTAAAAATTTATTTGGAAGATCTTTGGCAAGAATAAAAACGAGGCTCTGATGTGATGCTGTACCAAATCCCTCAAAAGCTTTAAGCTTGTAAGTGGAGGCCAGTGATTGGTTTAGAATTCTAACAAGAAAATTAAAACAAGAACGGACGTCTCAACTAGCCTTTCTGATGTATTTATCTGCTCTCCTAACAACTTACATGTTTTGCAGCTCAAACGATAGATGCATTGAAGCAACAACATCAGAGGTCGATCATACACCAATGGAAAGCATGGTGATTGATGTGCCTGGATTGGATAGTAAATTTGATCCTATCATATCAAAACAGAGAAAGAAAGTAAAAAGAAAACAGAGGCAGAAGAAATTATATTATGAAATTGAAGGTTTGAGCTAAATGCATTATTATTGAAACTGCTTCTACCGAATGCCTGGCTTCTGCAATATGTTGCTATTCTACTGAATCTTGAACCTAATTGGTTCCAATTTTATGACAATACTTTCTAAGGAGTCAAATACATATAACACTTGATAGATGCTTAAGAGTATTTTGCTGCTGTAGCAGTTAAATAGCTAGGATTCTAGATGGATGCTTGTATGATTGATAAAAACTAATATGCCAATGTCATGCGAGATATTGATGCCTGCATATAGATTATGTTCAGTAGTTGCAATATGCGGTTCAAAATTGACAGCAATATATCGTTATAATAAACATTCTTCATTTTACAGATCTCCAATTTGATAATATGCCTGAAGCTTATTCTGCTACAATTGGCAAATATTGGTGTCAGAGGTATATTTTATTCTCTAGATTTGATGATGGTGTACAAATGGATGAGGAGGGATGGTTTTCTGTCACTCCGGAGGTTATTGCTCAGTATCAAGCATCACGTTGTGCAAGTGGCACAATAATCGACTGTTTCACCGGCGTTGGTGGGAATGCTATCCATTTTGCACAACGGTGAGTAGTGGGTGTTAATTAGTCATGTGTCAATAGCTGATAAGTTCATTTTGTTTTTGGTTACTGTAATGGATAATGTTTACTGCTGTGTTGTATTCAACAAAGTCGGAATGATTTGAAATTTTTAAAGGAAAAGCAAGAAAATTAGAATTTGTTAGCTTTAGCAACTTGAATAAGAACAAGATAATGTAGTAAGGGAGAAACTGTAAAGATGCTCATGGGTTTGTTGATATGCTCGCATTTATACACAATACCTCATTCTTTGTGTTCTTTATTGTTTTGGATTCAGTATGATGATATCAGCCTACCTGATTTCCTTCACGTTTTCAAGGGATAGTTTATGGCTGCAACATCACAATTCTTTTTTTTTTTTACCTGATTAAATATTGACGTATACAATGTAGCATATTTCCGTTTCACTAAATGGATTTTGTTCTGAGTGGATTGTTCACCTGGTAATTTCCAAATTTAATTCTTAAACATTTGCTCGATTATGTAGCAATATTTATGTATAAATGGCGTGATTTTAGGTGCTCTTGGGGTCACCACACGCTTGCAGTGAATAATATTAGGATATATTCATATTGTCCTCCTCCTTGTATTTAGTTTATATATGTATTTATTCCACTTTATTTTAGTCTAGTAATTGGCAATATTCATTTCATATGATTCTTAATTATAACTGGATAAAATGATAACAAAATCTCTTGTTTTATGTAGACTAGTGATTCATGTTGGCTTCTCGATGTAGTTTCATCATAAAACATTATTCAAGATAACTAATCTATTTTGTAGGTATAACATTGTTACATTGGTAAAATATTTCTGTCTTCCTCTGAGAAAGTTCTTTGAAGATGATTGTTGATTCTATTCTTGGCAATGAATTATTTGATATTACAGGTGCAGACATGTGATTGCAATTGATATTGATCCATTGAAGATTGATTATGCTAGACATAATGCTGCTATTTATGGGGTGGATGATAAAATTGACTTCATTATGGGTGACTTCTTCCACTTGGCACCAAAGTTGAAGGTACCAAAGTTTCCATTTTTACATGTTTTTGCTGTTTTGCACGAGGGAGTCAATACCAATCATAATCGATGTTTTAGCCATGCCACTTATATTTTGGACTTTTTAAAATATTGGTAACATCTATGTTCTAAAAAGGTGAGATTAAAGCTTCAGGTTTTTTTTTTCCCATCCTTATCTGTTTAATTGTGATCTCTTGCCTCTGCCTAACTCCACCAAACCTAGGTGATACTTGTGCTATGCACTGTTTATCCTCATCTGTATTCTCTTAATGTATATGATTTCTCTGTTTAACTTGTATGTGATTTCTATTTGCAAAGCGTGTGTCCAAAATATTGAGAAAGCCATTATGGGCTTCATATTAACAGCTTGCACTTTTGGGATAGTTGATGACAACTATATTGTCTTGCAGGCTGACACTGTTTTCCTATCACCACCTTGGGGTGGACCTGATTATGCAAAGGTTGCGACTTATGATATGAAGACAATGCTTAGACCGCATGATGGGTAGGTAGATGTTTGTCTTTACTCCCTCTAGTCTGTATATAAGCAAAAACAAAATGGTTATTTAAAAATATCAATTAATTGAAAGGTATTTTAGGAATAATATAACTAAATTTGATGGAGTTAGTTAAAATTTCGTTATGTTTTGGACCATCAAACATGACTTTTTGTTGGTTATATTCAAGATTGGAGGGAGTAGTTTTCATCTTGATTTTATCTTCTAGTTATATCTATCACACTATTTTGCTGTATAGATATGTTAGATACATAAATTTCCCTCCCATTTTAACTAAATACTGCTTCTGTGTAGACATACTCTATTCAATGTTGCTAAGGAGATTGCTTCTAAAGTTGTCATGTTCCTTCCACGAAATATCGATTTCAACCAACTGGCAGAGATATCTCTATCTGCCTGTCCACCATGGTCACTAGAGGTAAATTTCAACTTTTTGTCTGTTTGATATGCTTTATTTGGAAAGTTTAATCGATAAAAACCCTCTACCATTTTAGACAAAAAGTAGGGGGCGGGGAGACGGACAATGTCCTGCTTTGAATGTGAATAAATGTTTGTCTTTTGTGTGAAGAGTGTTGTGGTATACTATTGAGATAAAGTTTACCATGATCAAATCAGTGAGTTCTTACATAAAATGTAGGCGTAGTATGATAATTTATTTATGTGCATAATGTGGTACTCTTTGTCTGTATTCCATAAAATAAAGTTTATGATAATCAAGTTCTCACTCATCATGTGGTAACTCTTAGTTTTCATTTTTTATTTTTTGTACGACAAATATACTACCTTGTTTTTATTTTGTTTCAAAAATTTAAAAATATTGTAGACAAAAATTTTTGTTTCTTTATTTCAAAGTTTTGTACGTGATGAAATGGTGAAAACAATAGTTTCTTGCACAAAACTTTGCAAACAAGAAACATATGACTGTTTCTTGGGCAAATTTTTTTAAACACGAAACAAATTGAAATAAGGTAATATTTTTGTAATTAAAAATGTAAGTATTAAATGTTTTCAGAAACCATACAGACCAGTGGCTTTAGTATCATTTTGTTACATCCGTGCTTCAGAAACTGCTATGTAACCATGTAAGTTTGTTTTAGCTTCAATTTCTAATGTCTACTAAGAATTTTATTAGTATAAAATTTATAAACTCTAAACTAATTACAATATCAAACCTTAAAGTAGTTACCACTAGAATATGTGACATAGATGTAAAATAGGAGGAAAACTCATGTATACATAGGGAAGGGGGAAAAAAAAGCATACCACACTATGGTTCTCAGTGCTACATTACCTTGGTGAATTTATGTGAAGTATATTGACAGATGAGGAACTTATTATATGTTTTATATGGCAGTATAACATCATTATTTTGGTTGGTGTGGACTGTATGGTAGCTTTTTCCCTAGTAAATTAACTCTTCTATCATGGTTCTAGGTGGAGAAAGTTCATTTAAATGGAAAATTGAAAGCGGTCACAGCTTATTTCAGTCAGGCACCAGTTGGAGGGTGTTGAGTTTTAAAGCCTAGCTGAAGAAATTTTTGAAGTTATGCTCCTGGTATATATTATACACGTTTTCCTGAGCGATTGTAACTTAGTTTCCTGAATGTCACAATAACTATTATTAATCCTAGTTAAAATGTAAACTGTGTTACTTTTAGCCTAGGTGTACAGAAAGAATGGTTTGAGGTTTGTGGATTGTGTGAACTGTATTTATCAGGTACCAAATTCCCTAAATTTGGGATTCCCTGGATGAATGCATTTGGGACACTGGCGATCGTTCGATTGAGATCGGATGGTTCAAATCTAAACTCGGTTATTTTTAATTATACTTAGCTTGGGGAAATATGTATTTTTCTGAACCGTCTAATCTCAATACCACGGCTCACGAAGTCCAACTGCATGAATGCAGGGATATTTTGACTGCAGCAAATCCAATTTCATTTTTCAGGCTGGGGAACACTGTAGGTACGGCTGGATCATATGTAAGTTAACAAAATAGGTTGCCCGGCTACAAAACTTCTTTTGGTAATGTTGTGGGTAGATTCATTTTTTTTTTTAACTTTGTAGAATATCAAAGAATGTGATAAATGACAAAAAAAAAATAAAAAAAAAATTTAAAATAAAATAATTGTTTCTTGCTAGATATTATTACAACGGGATCAAAGAGAGTTTGATTTAATCTCATACTACAAATTAGAGGTAAAAACAAAGATATTGGATGAAATTGAATTGAATGAAATACATACTTTCAGGCATCATTCCATCGGTTATATTTTAAAAAGGTGAAACATAAAATTTAGCAACATTTATTTTGTTTATTTAAATTCATTTCATGCTTTACTATCTCAATTTGATTGACATAGCATTTGGATGGCAAATTGAATCAATTGTGATTAAATTCGATTTTGGTTTTATGGTGGCAATGACAATTACAGTGGTTCACCGTATTTTTGTTGTTGCTTTCACCGTTAAACCAAACAAGCATTAAATATTTGTCCATAAGTGCTGAGGAGGTCTAAGGCCAAGTACTACTGCAAATATTTTGGGGAAATAGGTCTTTAATAATTGAGAGTTTTGTCGAGATGTAAGAAAAGACTAATGAATAATTTTCAACCTATTTTAGCTCATTGTGAACGTGGATAAATTTTTTGTGAATCTATGCAATTTTATCTTTCAATAGTTATGCCCATTATTGGGCATCTATTATTGCCTTATTTTTGTTTCATAGTTGCCCCTGGAAGCTTTCCCATTGTGCAAGGAGTTTGGCAATATCCTCCTTACATGAGTGAGAAAAAATTTATTATTTCAGTAAACTTATTCAGCATATTGAGAACATGAAAACGGTAGGATATTTTATTTGTTTAATACTAATTACTTAGTAAGATTGTTGAAGGGGCCTTGAAGGTAGCTTTTCCCATTGTGTAAGAAGTTTGACAATATCCTCCTAATAATATAAACTTATTCAGGATATATTGAGAACATTAAAACGGTAGGATATTTTTCTTTGTTTAATAATAACTTAAGGAAGATTGTTGAAGGGGCCTTGAAGGTGAATTGACTTATGTTGTGCAACATAGATGCAATCAATGGTAATTCTTAGGGATTAGTAAAGGTAAAATTAATTATAGTACTGTGTTAGCTACCAATGTCTCTCAAGTTTAATTGAGTAACCCACCATACTTTCAATAACTTTAATAATCCACAATCTTCGCTTAAATCTTTTCTTTATATATTACATTTGTCCCCACACACAACCTTTTTACTTATTTAATCACAATAATACATCATCCATTAATTTAACGCAAACAAGATTAAGGAAGTTTGTGAACGAAGATTTGCCAGAAGAGCATTAGTCCTAGCCCATGGCCCATTCAATGGAATCAGAATGGCATATGATGAGGTCACACATCGAGGTAGCAATTAATTAAACTATAGAGCTAAGACTTTAAGTTGATTACTATTTTCTATTAATGTCCTTCAAATATAACCTAATGTGGATGCTTTAATTGCGCCTTTGCTATATTTTCTCCATATGGCACTATTTATTTGACAAGCTGCATTAATTTTTACCAAATATATTGTCAGAATAGGACATCACATGCACGAGCCTTCCTGCATATAAATACCAAACATTATTTAAAAAATTAATAAAATTAAGGAGAAATGGACTCAAAGACTTGAAATTTTGTCGTGACCAAAAAGGTGTATGGCTGGCAATTCCAAAATAAACTTTTTTTTTTTTTTTCATCTATTTTTTCTTTTCTTTTCCTTTTCTCTTTCCTTTCTTACTAAGATTGCAAAATTAAATTTTAGAGAACACGAAAATTGTGCTCCCCACCTACCTCATATTCAAATTCCCGACATTATTATTTTTTTCGATCACATTTTGTCATTTTCAGTGATCATTGGCCCGTTCTTTTTAAAACGAATGTATTGTTCGTATAAATGAAATTTTATTATTTTCTGCCTTCATTAATTATCCGAGTTCATGAATTATTAATATTTCTTCTTATTCTTCTTATTACTTATACTTCACTCTCTATCTCTCTTACCAAATGAACATTATATCCCCTTAATAAAAGATATATTAATTGTTGACCTTTATTTTGATACCAAACTCACATTCATATAATAATTTGTTAATTTATTTACATATCAATTTAGAATGTAAAACTATAAATAAATGCAGCTTATTATAGGTACTAGCATTTATAACTATAGAATAGGATAGCCTAATCATATTACAAGTTAAAAATATTGGATGGTCTTTATGCTTTTATTTTCTTTCCCTTTCTATAGATTACTTTAATATTCTTCTTTTCTTTTGTACAATAGTTTAATTTTCTTAATCGAGTGTATGGACTCTCATAAAATTATACCTATATCTTACATAGTATTCAACTTAAACTTCACTTATAATCTACGTAATATTTAACTTAAGTTTATAATCTTTTGTTCTTTGTCCTCGACTTGTATTCTTTATTTTTTGTATCGACTCATTCTTTTGAGGTTCGGTCTATAATTTTATTCTCTCAATCTTTTTTTTTTAAGTTTGAAGTAACATCTATCAACTAATTGTAAGTATTATTCGAGATAGACCAATACAAATAACAAAAGAGAGATAAATATAAGTTCAACTAGATGTATAGAAGGAAAAAAAATGAGATATGACAATTAAAAAAGATGTCAATATAGAGGATTAGATAGCTCAACTAATTTGAATTAAGAGAGTATTTATTTCGCAGTTGAAAAATTTATTTTCAAGAATAACTTTTTCATAAAATAATGATGGAAATATTTTCTAAAAAAAACTGTTTGATTTTATTACCACCTCTTTCTATAGAAATAAAATAATTGAAATAAGAGAAGTTATCCCATTCTTTAGAACCTCTATATCCATAAATAGTTTTTTTCAAACCTCCTAGTAAATTACACAAGTATACTCAAACACAATGTTTATATGTATTCTTAACAAACACCCCCTAAGGAATGTAAATCCTATAGTAAAAAACAAATGCCCCTTGGGTTGAAGTTGCAATGATTAAAGATCAAACTGGAGTAAAAGAGAAAAATATTAGTTATACTAAAAAAAAAGTCTATAAGAATGTTTATCCATATTTTATATTAACAATGTTTATATTAACGATGTTTATATTTACTCTTTCATCTTCTTGTAATATTAGTTGATACAATAGTAAAATAATTAATAACCATCTTTAGCTCCTTTTACCCTTAATTTTCAACTTCCATTTCAATAGTTTTTAAAGACGGAAGATTTTTTTTTTCTCTTCTATAATGTAAAACAATGCGGGATGAATTTTATCACGAGTAGGCACAAGATGAATGTAACTTTGGCCCCCAATTGATGAATTTTACACATATGTCATTAATAAATGATATTTGAATTTGAATTTGGATTCAAATTCAAGTCATACCTTTTATGAGAAGTTGCAATTTTTTATGGTTCAAAAAAGTTACGAAATACTTTTGACTTTAGACCAATCAGTGACAATACACTAATAGATCATGCTTATGAGTGTAAAACATGAAGTAGAAAAAACTACACCATCACCCTAGTATTGATGAGGCAACCGAATTATGGACTAAATAAGTTTAATCAAAGATTCTACTAATCATTTGGTCCCCCATTATCAATAATAATATGGATAAAAAAATTAATTAACGTGGTAACCATAAAAGCAAATTACGTACTTTAACGCCAAAAGTTAGAAAAAATGGTTAGTGGCGATCAAGTAGGGCCTCTGAATCCTTATGCATGCCTCGCATAATAATCGTCATTATCATACTATTGGTTCTCAAATAGTACTCGTTCCAATAAAGTATAATATAAGTAATTTTTTTTAAATAATATATTTGATCTAAATTTAAGTCAAATTTATTAATTTTTATATATATATATTTTAACTGTAGACAAAATGATTAATACTACAAAGAAATTTACATAAATAATTGTATAGTTTTTAATACAAACATGAAATATAATGTTTAATGTATCAATTCCGACATTTATTAATTGAATTGAAATTTAAGGATTTTTGTTTTATTTTATTTAGAAATTGTTAAATTAAAAATCAAATATTATTCCATATAATTCACCTTCCGAGAATTACTTCATTCAAAGAAAATTAAATATTATGGTTATTTCATAAAGAGTTGATCAAATTCCACGGTCAATGGAAATTAGTACCATTCAACATCACAAGAAAACATGTCTAGCCTCAAGACCACACTTGATTAGCAAAGATGATCAAAATTCAATTCAAAGACACACGCAAAGTCACCTTCACAATAAATATTTATATCTTTGCATGGCCTACAAACTACAAGTTTATAAGGTTTTAGCTTCATCTTAAAGGTGCACTAGTGTATCTTAAAGGTGCACTAGTGTACGTATACACTTATAGATTAGAGTTAAATTACATGTTAGACAATTTAATTTCGTAGATAAATTTTATTTTTTTTACAAATATAGATTTCGATTTTAGAATTTAAATTGTTTGATTTTAATTTAACAACCGACACAATATAATTGCATACAATTGCAAAAATATAAATTTTATTAAAATCTAATTGATATATTTACTGGAGTTAATTATCATCATTTTTATTTAAAAAATATAATAATCGAACAATTTAATTTTTAAATTTTAAATAGGCCAAAAATATAATATCCCTTAAAATTCATGAGTAAAATTTACACTAAAATTAAATCAAGAATAAAGAAAGAGTAATAATTTATACTTTATGATGGATGACCCAAACAATTTTGTCATTTCATAAATACAAAATAAGTAAATTACCAAATCCTTACTATAACTTTGAAATTAAAACAATGATTCAGTTATATCAAAAGATATAATAAAGTGAAGTCTAAACCAATAGAGCATGACTCACTTTGAGTAGCGACTCCATCCCTCCCATCACATTCATCGATCTACAACTAGAAATAGAACCTATTCCGTTGTAACCTGTCATTGTCCTTTCAAAATGCCTGCATAGCTTTAGCTTAACATATCTTACCTCACCATATGCTTACAACACACATTTAATTTGACTCAAACCGACAATGACATATTATTTTTATTAATATTAAATCAAATTAAAAAAAAAAAAAAAACTCAATAACCATTTTATTTTATTTTTTCACACTAAAAGTAAATATAGCAATACCCGCCATATTCACTCTCTGCCTCTGTGTGTTGTGTTTGGTTATTTTTTCTCCAACTCTTTCTTTCTCTCTGACAAATGCAAATGCAAATGCAAATTCAAATGCGAATGCAAATGTAAATGCGAATCGATGTTTGTTGAGAATGCGTGAGTTAGGGTTTAACGAACAACGAAGGTCGTGGAGGCGTGCCGGTTCAAGAAGAGGTAACGCCGGCGGTGGCGATACAAGCCCTGACTCTGTTATCTTCACTCTCGAATCAAACTTGAGTCTCTTCTCTTCTAATTCCGCTAGCGTAGATCGATGCTCCTTTGCTTCTGATGCTCATGACCATGACTCTTTAACCTCCGAAATCTCACTGGTACTTCAACCATTACATTGCATTGAATCGTTCATTTTCTTAACGAAAACAACAATTGAAATTCGTATAATGAAATTTAACTTATAAGTTTCTAAGTTTGAACACGAACACGATGAGAGAATCTAGTGTTTTTCATTTGCAGCATTTGGCAGGGAACGGTGATTTTGCTCCGAGTGATAGCTGGAGCGGTCCAGATCCGGATCCGGATCCAAATAGAAAACAACAACAACATGCAGATTCAGATTCAGTACAGAAAAAGAAGCTTCATCAAACACTTTTGTCTGGAAAGGAAGAAAAAACAAAAGGTGCGTTACATTCACGTTCGCATGCACTTCCACTTTTTTTTTTTTTGTTGAAAGAAAATATTTAAAAAAAAGAACGAAAAAGTGAATTTGTTACCTATTTGCATTGCACTATCCATATCACAGTGCAAAAGGAAGAAGACAGTGACGTTGACACTGAAGACGGAAATCAGCTTTCGGAACTTGATTCGGCGAGAAACTCTTTCTCTCTAGCTCTCAAAGGTAGTTACTAGTTACAATTTCAATTATTAATTATTTTACAATTCGAGCTTATTTTTTGTACTTTGATTGAAGAATGTCAAGATCGGAGATCGAGGTGTGAGGCACTATTCAAGAAACAAGATCGTCGAAGACCTGCTTCGTTAGATCTGAACAATGCAAATGCAATCGGAACTGTTTCTTCGCCTCGATTGGGAATCGGAGCTATGAAGAAGAGTTCACTTCCGTCTCGGAGATCTGGCACCGGCACCGGCACTGGAACTTTTCCGAGTCCCGGAACTCCGAATTATCGTCATTGTCAAGGTGGTGTTGCAATGCAAAAAGGTTGGAGTTCTGAGAGGGTTCCTTTGCATACTAGTGGGGCCCGCAAGCAAGTTGGTAATGGTGCTACAGCATTGAGTTTCAACAACGGGAGAACGTTGCCGTCTAAGTGGGAAGATGCTGAGAGATGGATTTTGAGTCCTGTTTCGGGTGATGCAACTGGAAGGGCTTCACAACTTCAACAGCCACAGAGGAGGCCCAAGTCGAAGAGTGGTCCATTAGGCCCACCCGGTGTTGCTTATTATTCGTTGTATTCACCTGCAGGTCCTTTTTTTGATGGAGGGAATTTTATGGGAGCTTCACCTTTTTCTGCAGCTGTTAATGTTTCAGCTGATGGGTTTACGAATAGTTCTGGTGGCAATGGTGGAGTGCTTCCCACACGAATGGATCCTTGCATGGCTCGCTCGGTTAGTGTACATGGCTGCTCTCAGATGCAGGGTCAGTTGTCAATTCCTGCCCGAGGTTGTTATGCTATACTTTATATATTATATCCCTTGATCGAATTTTACCTTATCTAGTTTTGAGTTGTGATTTTGATGTAATTCATTAGTCAAGTTATGCTTGAGCTTGAGAAATGTCTTTGTCTGGGCGCATTCAATCCTAGGGAAATCATATGTTTCGGTTAAAACTCAAATGAGTTCATAGCCTATCTTTTCTGAACTCTTCATACTGTGCCATTCTGTTTTAACTGTTGTTGCAATGTGAGCTGTTGGATTTATGGTAAGCATTCTGCTTTGCCGACTGCGTTATCTCTCGACTGCAGCAAATCCAGGTCATGGAAATATTACGCTTAATGATGTTATAACTAGTTTTATTGACATATCATGTTAATATTGCGTGATTTTGAAACTACACTTCTGTGCGCATGATATAACTTTTTTTTTTTTTTCCTTTTTATGTTGGTTCCAATTTACAGAGGAGAAGTTTGATGGTTTTAAGGATGCGGGTACCAATGTATCTCCTGCTGTTTCAAGGAGGGATATGGCAACCCAGATGAGCCCAGAGGGTAGCTCATGCTCCTCTCCCAATATGAGAACTTCTTTCTCTGCTTCCACTCCACCTGCCCTGCCTGTTACAGAGTTGCAGAGTGTCTCTTTCTCTAGAATGGATATCAGGGATGTGCAGGTAGATGAACGTGTAACCATGACACGGTGGTCCAAGAAACACAGGGCTCTATTCTCTGGTAGAGGTTCAGAAAATGTTGACAGCTGGAAAAAGAAAGAAACATGCACTCAATCTTCATCTTGGGACATTTCTGAAAGCTCAAAGACTATTTCAAAGTACGTATACTTTTGTATTGCATCAATTTTGTTCTATATATTTATCAGGTAAATAAAGAAGAATGATTTCTGCTAATAAGAAGTGAAGTTTACCATTGGAAGTCGACTTCCTCCTTCTCGCTCTGCTCTTGACCAAATCAATGAGCTACCTTAAAATTGTAGTTTATGATGGTACTACAATAAATGGAGTTTGTAGAATTTATGGTGATGGATTCACTAAATTTGCTATGTTATTGGTAATGCAATGATTTAATTGAAATGCTACATGTGTAGTTGTCAGGAATCTCTCTTTATTACTATTTGAATATGGCACAAATTGACCATCCTTATCCAATTCAAACTAGAAAATAGAAAATTTATAAAGTATTTGATCTGACAATTGTATTCCTGCTGAGAAAACTAAAAATTTACCAACTAAGAAATATTTTTGCAAAGTTTACTTTGTTTTTAAAATGCCAGTAATATTTACTTGTCCAGGACTAAAAGGGAGGAAGCCAAAATCAATGCTTGGGAGAACCTGCAAAGGGCCAAAGCTGAGGCAGCAATGCGGAAACTAGAGGTTAATTCCTAGTGTTTTCTTTTGTAGGAGAATGTCAATACGAAATTTCCCAAACATATTTATTACAAAGTAAATATAGCCACTCGAAGAGTTTTTTATGTATATCAACTTTCTAGCTTAAGTAATCATCCAAGCAGTTATTGCTCCTTCATACAAATATTTTTATTATAAGTCACATTTTGGAATTTTCTATTATTTTCTTTATTTCAGGGTGCTGAATTATTTCTCTCTTAACCTAAACTCAATATTGGTTGTTTATGTATTTCTGCTTATTGACTTGCTTTTACTATTGGGATAGTGAAGTGGTTTTCTGATCAGTGATCACTCATCCATTATCTTAAATCAACGAAGTTATGGACTATTTCATTGTGAAGCATAACGTGGACTGTCTAATAGGATTAAAAATGTCTTGAAGAAAGTCTTTATTTACTTTATCATAATTCATAAACAGTTTTCTATTATAATGTATGGTCATGTTTTTGTTGATTCATTTCACAGCTGCATCTTAATAATTCCTTTCTCCCCAAAAATTATTACTCATAATAAAGGATAATTATTAGAGAAGAAAGAATGTGATCTCATCAATTTTGCTATTTCAGATGAAGTTGGAAAAGAAGCGAGCATCTTCCATGGACAAGATTATGAACAAGTTGAGAACAGCTCAGAAAAAGGCTCAGGAAATGAGGAGTTCAGTTTTAGCCAACCAGGCT
This sequence comes from Cicer pinnatifidum, assembly GCA_037974775.1. Lineage (NCBI taxonomy): Eukaryota > Viridiplantae > Streptophyta > Magnoliopsida > Fabales > Fabaceae > Cicer > Cicer pinnatifidum. The sequence continues at coordinate 54,615,057 of JBBPBR010000005.1, read as the reverse complement.
CATCAAGTTGCCAGAACTTCTCACAAAGTTATGTCATTTCGGAGAGCCAGCCAGATGGGTTCTTTGAGTGGTTGTTTCACCTGTCATGCCTTTTAAGCTTCTCCAGCATTTTTTTCTGTTCAAGTGAAGTTGGGTAATTTTTTCTGTAATCCTTGTCCTAGTTCAGATATAAATTGTTAGTTAATATGGCTGTGGTTTCGAAGATCTTCAAAACAACATACTCTTCAATAACAATTGTCTACTTAATTTGGAATTTTTTAAAAGTTTGCCATTTTTATCAATTTGTACCCGAGTTTTATGTAAGTGAAAAGTTTTCTTATGCAGGAAACATTGAGGGTATTAATTTGACAGGTTTTAAAATAGATGCCTGCTCAAGTTTCCTTCTTTTACATCCAAAGCTTATCCTTGAATTTTGATAGGCTCAAGTTTACCATTCTTTTACCTACTTACCATGGAAATTTGCACTAGTTATTCCCCGTTCATTTTTATGAATGTTGATTAAAGGCTTGTTATATGCCTGATCAGGTTTCAGATATCAGAAGGATTTAAATGTGCCAGGTGCTAATGAATGAAAGATGGAGAGAAAGAGCAGCTTAGTATGTTGACACTAAATTGGTGTCATTGCAGTTTTGCAATGCATGCGGTACAAGCACTTTAGCGGGTAAAATCTAAGCACCTTGTAGCCTCACCCTTGGGAGTTCGGTTTCAAGGATAAATAACATGTATGTACGTAGGCCAAACTTTGGAAATAAGCCTCTTTTTGTATTTTTTTTCCCCATGTCTGGTTACTTGACAGTGCTGTTCAAATGTAATCTATTAGTACGAATATTTTCTTGTAATAGAACGATAAAAATCTCCGCAATATAGCATTTCCTTGTCTAAATCACACGTGCTTCAATTTGTTCTTCGTCCATAGTTTGATTTTTATCTATTTCTTGTTCCCTATTGCATACTAATTTTGCTTCAACAGTACAATTCTTTGCGTGAGATGGCCAACTGTGCCAACTTCTGCTATTATACTTGCACGTAATAATGAGAAGGGTCAGTGGGACTGGGAAATGGACGTACGCTATTGGTTAGTTAGTTGCCTTAGGATATCTTGTGTTCTGTCTATATCATCATAATTCATATTTGTAAAGTAATTGATCATGAACATTGTAATTATTTGGAGAAAATCCAATTTCCAAATAGAATAAAAATAATGTTTGAAATGAGTTTATAAAGAGAGATATCTTTTATTTTACAAGTTGTTTTGGTAAGAATGAATTAGATCTACTATGAAAATTTAATATGGTATAGGAGAGTACCTATCCATTGGATCACCCGCCAATTATGTAATATTATGCATCCACCAAGTAAAATAATCCAACATTTGGGTATAATATAAAAACTAATTATAACAAAGTCATTGATATTAATCATCTTTGGACTGTTGTGGTCTTTGAATCTCTAGGTGTTCGTTTAAGGATCCCAATCGGGTAGCATTGATGTAATCATTAGGGATATGAGCTGGTATTCCTGGAATTATCAATCCAACAAGCCTGAATAACGTCATGAACCAATTCTGTTTATACTCTCTACCTACAACAAATGGTAGAAGGAAACCTCTAATCAACTCCCAAACTGCATTTAAGATCTTGGGTATCACCCGAAACAAAGAGAAATAATTCTTGTTTGGCTCCTCCTCTAGAATCTGCATTTTATTACATGAAGAAAAAAAAAATCATTCAATCAGACTATAAACAAAACACATAAAAGAACATAAACTATTGAGTATTCACAGTTCATACCTGCCCATGGTATAAGCTATTGAAATAAAGACAAGGACTGAAGTGCTTAAAGAAAAGGGATTTTTCATCATAAGGGATTCTAGGGACCAAATCATTAGAGTAAACATATCTCAAATGCTTCACATCATACTTTCTCATCTTTTCCACCATGAATTCCCCAAACTTCTTGTCTCCAACTCTTGGTTGGCCAAAAGTATAAACACCTTCTAACTTATCCAACAACCATTCTTCCTCGTGCAATATAAGCACAGCAACAAAAAGAATAGCCAATGCTCCTCCCAAACTATGCCCTGTTAATATGAACTTTGCATCCTGATTTTCCCTAAACACTGCACTCAGCTCGTCTCTAAGTGTGTAGTAAGCATAACGATGTGGGCCACTCTCATCTATTTCTTTGGGCCATCCACGGTCCCTTTGAAGGCCCAAAGCTTTCATGAACCCACCATGTATCTTACCTACGTCGGGTATCTCATACCATGAGATATCAATGTCTGTTCTCCATTGCTCAGCATCAAATGGCTGTGTACCACTAAATGCAACCACAATCAAGTTAGGATCAGACTTTGTATCTTGCATTATCATGGCTTTTGTGGTTCCATACTTTTGGTAATCTGCATGTCATCGTCATTTGGATGGTCAAGTATCTTCCCATTGAAATAATTTTCAATTGTGCTTATCCCGATTGAGGAGACAAATATAATAATAAATTCAATGTAAAATGATACCTCTTCTCTAACAAATAGAAAAACAAATAAATCATTAAGATATTAGTGATTAACTTTCAATCTTGTTAATCTCATTTAATCTTGTTTTATTAACTCAACAAATACTAACGTATCATATCTTATACTCCTTATCTGTTAGTATAACTGAAAGATCCTCAAAATTAATCTAAACTTTACCTAAAGGGTTCTATCATTTGCAATGGGGAGAAAAGAAATCTAAACCTAAGGTACCCATTGGACACTTCCGATAGGGAATCGTACAAAACTTAAATCAGCAAAGAACATGATTGTGATGGAGAAATATATCAAAAAAAGGAAAAATTAAAATGAATGATAGTGATAAAAGAAATGTAAATTTATGAGTTATATTATGAAGCACAAATGCTCTTAAGATTAGGCGGGTCTATGCGTCACACACAGTCGATACAATACCAATACCATACATGTCTGATATCTAACACATGTCTCATACGTCTCAAACACAAACACTCGTTGACACATTTAATCAAACACAACTACAAGAATAAATATTTAAAAAATTTAGAATTGAAAAGTTTTTAAAAGTAATATAATTGTATTTAAATTAGACATTTAAAAACTCCCGAATATATTCACCTTCTTCCCCAATCTTCAATGTGGTCAATTAGGGGAGTTAAACATCTTACATTTGATTGCACAATTTCTAGTTTTTTTTTCCTTCTTTCTACAGTAGACACATGAATGAAGGTAAAAGACTAATATATATTGGTTTTAGATTTTTGTAAAACAAATTTCTCAATTTAGACCAATAATGACGTTGATATTATGTATTGTTTTAGTTGTGTATTTTTATGGGGTATTAAACAGTTTAGATATTTGTTCTAATTTTAAAAATTAAATCTTAATAAAAAAAAAGTAATTTTAATAATTAAAAAAATTAATAAAATAAATTTTAGTTTCTGTACACCGTCAATTTACATGATGCACATAGACTCTACACATACAAATTTATATGATGCATGACATTTGGTTATATCATGTAATAAAGATGCACACATAACATGTCAGATTCACATATTATATTTAAATATAAATTTCACCGAGAATAACACAACACAACAAGTACAATTTTATCATAAAATAAATGAATTATATAACCTAAAATTACAACTACATACACTACAATATTTATATTAATTAACATATGTATAATATCTATATTAATTAATATATTTTCTAATATCATATTAGATTTAATCAAAATTTATGATAATCTATTAATATATATCAAACCATAATTGTCTAATATAATTTAGTTTTTACAATTATCCTATGGTTATTATTATCAAAACCTAACGAGTGTTGGAAGGTGGAGAAAAAATTCATTCGAACAAAATAGAATTTTACTTCTATTTGCTGAGTTGGTTAAGAGGGGTAGATGCCAGATGGTGGTGAAACTAATAGAATGTCTAGTCATTCTATATGTTCTACAAGTTAAATGCCATATCAGGGATCAGCATATGTATCACATCCTAAAACATCTCTGTCATAATCAATGTTATATAATTATGATGATGATTTGACTTTTTAAACATAGCAGATTATTAATTTCGAGCCATTTACATCAAAAATAAATATGTTAGGTGGCCAAATGTTAGCATACATTCCAAGAAACAATCTTTTGGTAGAAACTTCCTACTTACTACAGTATGTTTTGGGTTTTAATTATTCTAATTAAAATTATTGCAATGTAATTAAATTATATAATAATTAATCTGACAAGCCAATTTAATAAAGTATACATGTGTTTTACACTTCATATTCATATTGATTCATATATTTTAATTTTTAAGAAGTCAACTTATGAAAAAAAAATTATAGTGTAAGTTGCATTGTATAGATGATTTATCTATATTTTAGAAAATAACAGTATTTATAAATCATGATTCTTAATTCTAGTTAGTTAATAAATTTTTTTTATATATTGTAAAAGTAAAAAATAAAAAATTAAATAATATTACTAGATTATTTTTAATTTTAACTTTTTATTTTATTGTTGTGTGTCCAAATATTTTAAAATTACAGTTGTGTATAGTACCAAAATAATTAAATAATGTCACTAATTTTTTTTTTGAGTAAAAAAAGTTCTAATTACTTACCGTTCCAGAAGGCGTATAGCCCCAAAATTTCCATCTGCAACAACAATATATAATATGAAAAATCCATAAAAAAAATATACATAACACCAAAAATAAAAACAAATTAGTGTTGTTATTTACTTTAATAAAACTATATACTAAATTCTTAGCATGTTCACTATCGAAAAAGTTTTTAAAAATAAAAACTGATATCAAACTGATATTCCGAACATATATATTTGATATTAATTATTTTTCTCATTTAAAAATATTTGGGATATTTGTAGTAAAAATATTGTGTGAATATAATAAATTAGTAGAACGTACACCCCAATGATTTGTAACTGCGTTGATAATGAATTGCTCATTCTCGTAGGAAAATTTAGAAGACATGATAGATAGTAACCCTTTGTATTTGGCATCATTATGTGGAATGTCTAAATCAACTCGTTTGTCAAGGAGACCAACCACTGATAAAAACTCCGCCGATGATCTTTCCGGTGTTATTACCTTTCCTGCACCACACATATATATATACATTTATTCCTTTCAAACAATACATCATGCAATATATATATCTTGCTCTCATCACTTTGACTCTATTTTTTTTACATTATATAATGAAAAATATTTACTTTTTCACGAATTTTTTTTTAATCTAATCTAATTTTTTTTTTTGTTTATATTTTTTTTAATAGAAATTATACATTTATTTAAAATTATTTAATAAAGTATTAAATAATTTTTAAATTGATTTATAGAGTTAATTATGAACTTGTGATCTGATTTGATGGTTGAATTTATGAATTTCAAAAAGTTGACCGCCCTTTTACATCTGAAAAATAATGTGATTTTATATTGAATTGGTGGATCAATGAGAAGATTAAAAAAAATATTGTTATTTTTACAAATTAACTTCTATTTTGTAAAAAAAATCATTTATAATAATAATGATAATATATTTTTTGACTAAAAAAGATAATAATAACAATAATAATAATAATAATCTCTTAAACAAACTATATCCTTAATCATTTTTATGATAATTTGTTCTTAATTGTGAATGATCAATAGATAGACGAACAAGTCATGTAATCCATTATCTTAATTCACATGCTTAAATGTGACATGCAAGAGTACAAAATGATATTCGCAAACAAAATAGTAAGAAAAAGAAAAGAACAAAAATAATGAAAGTGGCCATGCGAAAATCATAAATGAACCTTTAAAAAAGTTGAGCACGAGACGAATGAAGCCTCCATTACTTGATAGACGATTGAGCCACAATTCCAACATGTTTCCAACCATTTTCAAGGAAGGACCTAAGAAAACAAAAACCTTTTGTAAAACAACAGAGATAAAGAGAAGCCATCTTTGTCGAAATTCTTCTGCCTCAAGTCCTTCGGAGCAATCAATGAATCTTCTATTCGTTAAGTTTGATGAAAACAAGAGGGACACTAGTTCCACAATACTTGCTTCTTCTGGCTTAAGCAATATATAATCTCCATATAATGTTTCTTTCGAACCCATTGCTTGAAGAAATGCCTTCGATCTAACGAAATTATAAGCAATAATATAAATGATATAAGATAGTGATATATTATTTATAGCGTAAACGCGTGTCACACATTACATTAAATATATTGCATTTCAAGTATATGAAATGGAGAGATTTAGAAATTATTTATTTTCATAATGTTGATTATCATCGTACATATAGGTTGATGCTGCTAAGGGGAAAGTTATATTATGGAACAAAAAAATGGGTATCCACCCACCATTGACACGAATAGTTTAATTGATAAGCCTAGATAAAATAAATATTCACAACTTTGATAGATGCAAATAAATGTAAAGTTATTTCTTGTATTTGGAGATATATGTATCTATTAGTAATTTAATAAAATTACTTAAATGAGAGTGTGATAATTTTAACAAAATTATATTTCATAATTCTTTGAAATTGGAAAACGACAAATAATTTTTTTTTATATTATGAAAACTCGATATTTAAAATAGAATAAAAGAATTATAAAGGATAAAAGTAAAATATAATTTTAAAATTAACATATTAAACTTAACTAATAAGCAATCAACTTTTAT
>JBBPBR010000005.1:54592501-54604778 GCA_037974775.1 Cicer pinnatifidum | reverse complement strand
TATATTTTATAAATTATTATAATAATAAATTATATTGTTAAAGATTATTTTAATTAATTAATAATTAATTTATAATTTTTATTGAATTAAAAACTAAAATAACAACGTTCTATATTTATTATTGAGACTAAAATAATATATTACTCAGAGAAAATTTTTACATTAAAATTCAACAACTTTTATATATAAACAACAATTTTTATATACAAAGATAATTGTAATACATTATCTTCTGTCTACGGTACTCAATCTCTTAAAAAACTATTCCTACAACCTTATTTCTAATTAAAAGCTAAGATACATTTTTTTGTTTGACAAACCTAACATACTTTTTTGGTCAAACAAAAAGTTATATAACAAACATTTAAATGAATAAAATACAAACTCATTGAATTGAAGTCACGGACATGGTGGAAATATATTGAGCATGATCATGTGTCATTTCTCATCTGTACCATGTATGTAAACTTCTTGGAAGGATCCAATCACCAGAAATATTAATATATAGGTTTTAATATATTTCTAATTTTTTTAAATATATTTAGTCTATTTAAAAAATTCTTTCAAACTTTGGTCTTTTTAAACTTTTTATTACTAATTTTAGTATCTATTTTTTAAGTTATAATATTTTATCAACAACATATTATTTTGAAGACTTTAAAATATTAATAATTTAATTATTTAATTTAATAATATAATCTATAATTTGAAATCATAGATAAATTATAAAGATTCAAAATTAAATAGTTAAATTGTTAAATTAATAGTATTCTAAAGTGTTATTAATAATATGTCATAAAAAAAGTCAATTGAAATATGTGATATAAATTTTTCTAGAAAATAGAGATTAAAATTGATAATAAAAAATTTAAAAGAGCGAAAATTCAAAAAAATTATTTAAAGAAATTTAAAAATAAAAAATAATATATTTAGAATGACTAAAAATATATTTAACAGTAATATATATAAATGAATATAAGAAGAAAATGGAGAGAAGCATATGTATTAGAGATGGGGTAACAAGTCCAAAACAATGGGTAAAATTGGGAAGTTTTAATAGCTTTTTGACCGGATTTCTTTGTTGTTTTGTAACATATTTAAGGATTCTAAAGCCAAACTCACAAGTTAAATAGTACAAAAGAATATTGCAAATTTCAAATGTTCTCACATTCTTTATACAAAATTGTCCCACATTCTAAGTATTTTGTGTCTCATTAACTGTAGAGGAAATTTTTATCACGTACTCCCATTTTTAAAATTTTTCATTTTTTTTCATTTTATCTTTTTCAAAAACATAAAAAAGATTTTCAATAACTTCCAGAATTTTTTTTTAAGAATTTCAGTACACATTTTATTTATGAAAAACTTTTTTCAAATTTTTTAGTACATAATATTTTTACCGAAAAACTTTAAAAAAGATTTTCGATACAAAAGTGAAAAAATTGTACTACCAGAAAACTTCATTGAAAAGATTTTCGATACATAAAGTATTTTCAGAATACTTTTCAAAAAAAATTTCCAGACACATCATTTTTCTTAAATAATATACCATACATAATATACCATAATAATTAATATATCATAATTAATAATTAATACACTACGTGATATTGTTTGAATCATTTTTGGAGTATCATTCATATACTAGGTTTCGTCTCTACCTTTAGCTCTATCCACTACAAAAATCAAACAATTACTGGAAAAATTGTAAATGAAGTTTTTTAGTAGCTTTCGAAAATGTCACGTTGATTGTTTCGATAGTTTCAGAAAATTTTAAAAAAGATTTTCGAAAATTATATTCTCTATCGGAAAATAATTTTCAAATGTTTCAGAGTAAAAGTTGTGTAACAAAAAATTTTAAGTTTTTCAAAATTTTTTTTTGGACATTTACTTCTGATCTGGAAATGTTGAAATGAAAACATAAAAGAAAAATGACATGAATGAATGAAAGGATATAGGATAAAATTTTCTTGTAGATATACTATTCATTCCCTAAATTTTGGTTTTTTAAATCTTGAACTCTCAAACAAATGATAAATTTGATTGTTTTTTTTAATCTTTTATTAATTTAATTTAATGCATATTATTGAATTGTTAAAGATAAAACAAATAACAATGTTAATTATATCTTGATTTCTTAAAAAAAGTAAAATTAGTAAACAAAATAAAATGTTTAAATAACCGAATATTAAAGACCGAGTAATTTTTAGATTGTTGAAAACCCAAGACAAAAATGTGCTACTATAACATTGTTAAGGAATCCAACAACTAAATCAAATGTTTTTAGAATTAAATTTGACTTGAAGATATATTGAGTAGAATGTTGAACTGTGTGTAGATGTTATTTTTCTGAAACTATACAAATGTCATTAAAGGATAACACCCACTGCTTAGAAAGTTACACCATGTAACTCCATTTTGTCTATATCCCCATGTAACTCCATTTTACCTATACCCCACTATATTTTAAAATGTCAATTTTAGTTTTAATTTTTTTTTATTATTTTATCGAATACTAAATAATTCAAGTTTTTCGATATCTAAAAGGTTTTTGAAAATTATTAAATTTTTTATTTATAAAATTTTTAGTATAGAGATCAGAAAATTTTAAAAAAAAATTCGGTATATAAGATTAAAAAGGTGTGTTTAAAAAAAATTTAAAACTTTATTTTTATACAAAATATTGTAACGGTTAAAAAGTTGTGTATTAGTGAACTCATATACCAGAAAACTAATGAAAAAGTTTTTCGATGTACATCTTTTAATAAAAATGAGTTACAAAATTAAATTAAAAAAATAAACAAACTTTTTGATAATTATCGAAAAATTTAAAAAAAAGTATTCCGATACTCAGCTGTATCTCGGAAGTGTTGACCAATTTTTTTTGATAATTCTAAAAATCTTTAAATAAGTTTTATTATATCAAAAATATTAAAAATAACTTTTGTTGAATGTATATTCTATACTAGAAAATTTGAAGAAAAAAATTCAGAAAAAAAAAATCATAGTCACTTTTGTAACAAAAAAGTCAAATAATAAAAGAGTAAAAAATAATAAATATAAATATTTATATAAAAGTAGAATTGTCAATTATAAGTTAAATTTGAAGGATCCATGGTATAATTTCCCTTCATGTATTGCAAAAATATCAGAGACCAAATTGCAACATTTGGATCGTTTGTAAATAGATAAACTATTTGCACTTATTTGAATAATTGGGCTTGAGAGTTGTCATTGGACTACGCCCCTTGGGTTGAGAGTATGAGTTGCAAGGTCATAAACTAAACTTACTTGAAAATTTTACAATAAACCCTCACAATTATACTCCTATTTTATATTTCACATAAACTATCTATTTTTTTTTTTAATAAAAAATATTGTTCCACTTTCACCATCTTTAATTATATTTTAAAAAATTTAAATTTTGAGTTTTTAAGTACACAAGTATGTAATAGTAAATTTAATTAAGTTTTCCAAAATACAAATGTATTCTAAAAAATTTAGAGTTTAATTTTTTAAAATACTTTGATTTACTGAAAAATTCAAATCTTAAATACACCTAAACACATTTGTATTAGAAAGTTTTACATAATTTTTTTAGTATACAATTTTTGAATTTATTGTTTTTTAAAAAATTGTATGTACTAAAAAACTTTTGAAAAGTTTCCGGTTAGTAAAATATTTGGAAAAAAAAATGTTGTGTTTCAAAATATGTGGAATGTGTTTCAAAATATTTAGAGTTTAAATTTTTTGAAATAGTTGTGTGTTTTGAAAAACACAAATTTTAAATTTTTAGAACCATATTTATGTATCAAAAAACTTAATTTCCTTTTTCTGATTCACACTTTATAAATAAAAGATAGAGTTTATAAAGACTAAACATCAAATTTTAAAATTTTAGAAAGATTAAAGATATATTTTAACATTATATTATACAAAATGATAGCAACACTACACTCTATAAGATACTATCATTTGTAAAGAAAATAGAAAAATACTTTCTCTCTAATGAAAAGAAGACAATTTCTAATAGTACATTTTTTTATACATAATAATGCCCAATGTTACAAATAATGACTAGCGAAACACAAATTATTGTCATCTATAGTTTTTCACCAATTGACGCCTAAGATTTCCATCAAAATTGGACATAATAGTTCTTAATTTCTGTATAATAGTCCACATGCACATTTTTCTAAAACCAATTTCTTTAGTTTTCTTTCTCAACACATTCGGATTTAGAATAAGGTCCTAAATATAAAAGTTAATCAACAAAAAGTTGATGTATTTAGACAAAATACATTAACTTATATTGATCAAACCAAATCAATAATCTAACCCATCCTGATATTTTGACATAGGATTGGTTCATATTCATTACCGTGATTTGTGCCCAACACTTCTTCATCCTAAGTTTTCCCATATAGTAGTGGATAACCGAGAGAAACCTACATTTTGGGACATCACATAGCAGACACAGCATGCATGTATGTATCATTTTAATAGACATTCTTCTAAAAGTTACTACACTTAATAAGTGATATTCATTACAGTACAATACATCTTAAAAACTAGTTACAAGGCGTCATGGTACTTGGTGTTACAACTGTTGAACAAGTAAAGCAACAATTGAAGACACACATAACATTCAAGATAAAATTAGTGATTTTAACGTGTTTTAATAAAATATCAATTTTACATGTAGACCTCCATGCCGATGAATTTAGAGGATTGACATAGAGGACAAAAACTAAGCTTACTTTCACAATCTTTACAGAGGCAAAGATGCTTACAAGGTAATAAAACCATCGTCACTTCGTTGACTCTGCAGGCCTTACATATCATCATGTCTTTTGTATTGGAATTTTCCTTCGAGAGGAGATGAAAATCAAGCGAGCGGCCATTGCAGCAAGAAGCTGTATCATCGACCTCGCTGTCGCCGCATCCTTCTTTACTATCTCTACTTTGGACATATGCTTGCTGAAGGTTAAACTTGAGAGCAGCAATCATGTTTTCATTGTATCTGGCTCGCTGTTGCCATGCGACCGCTTCTACGCTCAATTGCTCCATTTGATCTTCAAGTTCCATATTCCTCTTGTTGATGTTCTCCACCTCCGTTTCTTTCTCGCGAAGTTTCTGGAGGACTTTTTCTTCAATGATCGAAATACTCTGAAGTTGTGTTGCCTGAACTTTCTCTAAAATTGCTTGCCGCAATTGTTCACCCTGTTAGAGAGAAAATTAATTGATGTGGCGTCTTCATATAAGATCGATATTTCCTCTCTTCATAGATGCCAAATCAGGTTCTAAGAAGTACAATATACAAGTTCAAAAGATTAATGTAATTATTTCTCTAGTAAGAGAACTTTCATGATGGACAGAAAGATAACATGAAGAAAAAAAGCTATCCAAAATATATTCTGTCTTCGGACAAATATCAAAAACATTGAGAGGATATATGATGATATCTTGGTGACTCGTGGGAGAGTTAGGAGTGGAAGGATAGGGGGGTCAAGGTACGATCATCACCCTCAACATATTACTAACAATATTAACAATGCTAACATTGGCTCTATTCCAATAAAAATATCAAAACCATTGTCTAATAAGCACAAAAACATTGTATACATATCAAATCATGCAATGAAACACTTAACAGATCCACTTACCGACCAACAAATGGGGCTTAACTGAAAGTTTTTTACCTTGAACAAGTAACCAATAAGATGCTAAACTAGACATCAAAACCAGAGCTAACCTGCACTTTGAGAAATCTATCCATCTCCAAATCTTCCTGTTGTAACTGACGACCAATATCATCCCCTATAAGTGACAATAAAGCCGAGTCTCCGGTTGAAGCCAGGCGAGTATTATCAAGCGACAAGCCCAGTCCTGTGGACACAGATCGTGGCTGCAGGAAATCCACAGAAGATATCTGAGAATTGTTCTCCAAAAAATCCTGTTCTTTTAGTCTCTTCCGCTCTGGTTCCAAACCAAAATTCCAATGCAAATCAACACCACCATCACTTCCATCAGCAGGAACCACAGGACCCGGAGCAAATCCAACAACATGAACTAAACCCCAAAAAATCAAAAACAAAATTCGCAACACATCAAAATTTAGGGCTTAACTTACTATATGAAGTATGAACCCTAAAACTAAATCTAAAAAACCCCCAAATAAAAAAAAAAACGCCGAAGAAAAACACTGAATAGACTTCGAAGATTTAAACTTTCAAGCAATTGAATCACCCTACAACATAAAAAGAATAACTTTGACATAAAATTACGAAAAGGGTAATCACCAAAAACCTAACAAAATTCATTTCCTTAAAAAAAATATCAAATTCTTCATGACATAAAATTGATGTAGCTAGAAATGAAACAAATTGAACAAATTGAAACCAAATATGAAGAATTTACATACATGGAGGAATGTAAGGTGGATGCTGAGACTGATCTTGCAAATCAGCAGGGCTATAAAAAGTCATCTGCTGCGACATCTGACCATCAATTGTTCGTAAATTTCTGAAACCAAAATTAAGAAAAGGAATAATTAGAAAATTCAATTGCAAAAGAGAAATAAAAAAAATAAAAAAATGAAAATGTTTGGTAAAGTGAAAGGTAGAAAGAAATGGAAATTGTTTGAGAAGAATGGTAATTAGTAATTACCTGAAAGATTTGGTTTGTGGTGGTGGTGGTTGTTGTTGTTGTTGGGTTTGGTAGTGGCGTTGAAACTGGTCTTGAAGGAAAGCCATGGATGAAGAAGAACAAGGGGAGAGAGAGAGAGAGAGAGAGAGAGAGAGAGAGAGAGAGAGAGAGAGAGAGAGAGAGAGAGAGAGAGAGAGAGAGAATGGCGTAAAGGACAATGCACAAGTTTCTTGTAATAATTTCCAAACTGGATTAGCCAACTTCGAAATTCGGACAATATCGGCCAAAAAATAAAATGACCCACTATTTTTCGAGTTAACAACTCACCAGATTACTATTCGCACCCCCACTTTTACTACTAACTCTGCTGCAGAATATTTTTTCCTTAAACTTATTTAAATATATCAACTTTATTTTACTTATTTTTGTCTTTTATTACAGGGGGAGTATATTACTTTACATTATTTGTAAATGTATATAACATTTTAAATTTTTAAACTTAGCCTTAAAATTAAAATGTTTTTTTACATAAAAAATATAAGTATAAAAAGAGATTCGCAAAGCACACAACTTTAATCGGTTGGTCAGATGGTAAAAAAAAACAAGCATTGAATTTTTAAGTTGTGAGTTCAATTCTTATTAGTGTTATTGAAGAGAAGCGAATTAAATTTTTGGGACATGATGAAATTTCTTTCATCATTTTCCTTCATTTTATTCTCCTCCGAATTATGATGTATGGTATGAAATCCTACTTATTATGTTCTATTATGTCATCAAATAACCAAATAATAAAATAGATATTTTATTCCATTTTCTTACGCTCCTTTCCACTTTATCTATTTTAATTTCATTCTGTTCATTTTAAAATATTCAATTAGAATCTAAGATCTTCGCTATTTTAAATTGAATTACCATCACCTCATCCTAAATATTTTTCTTTAAAAAAAAATAGACAATAACGATACACTAATCAATTCATTAATAATTATTTCATGCCTAAGAAAAAAAAAATTATTCCATGTCAAACCAACAAACTTTTAGGCCACCACACTCAGTCTATTTCGACAGTTTTTATAAATAATAAAATTGAAGTTTTAAGCTAAAGTTAGATTATTAAGAGTTTTGTAAAAATAATTAAAAATAATAATCCATATTCATAATGTTAGCTAAAGCCTTAGTTTCCTAAAATGTGAACAAATCCTATAGTTGGGTGAGGACCACATCTAAAATCAGGGTAGAGTAGAGGTAGTGATGATGTAACATGATTAGTGACTTTGCCTTGGCATGTATATAACTTGTTCCTTCTTTGTCTTCCGTTACTTACCATGTCTATCTTCATCCTAAATCTTTTTTCTTTTATGACACTCCACATGCTCCACGGTAGGGATATACGACTTATTAATTGCTTTTCTAATTTACCTATGTATTGCTTCCATTTTCTCAAATTTTTATTTATGTTTACGATGTTAATGTCGTGTTCGATGTGGTGTGTTTTATATGTTTGTATTGTTGAAAGTTGTGTTATGTTTCACCATCTTCTAAAACACTATTCAACCAATTCTCTTAGTATATCTATTCTGGTATGCATTTTCTTGACGACAGCTTTTATAGGTAATTTCATCCAGGGTCATTTGATATCACACAAACTAGATTGTAAATTTGTAACAAGCCTAACAGTCATTATGATTCTACATTAGGGTATTGATATGCAGTCTATCGTAAATATCCAATCACCCTAAGACTAAGAGATCCAAAGAAAATGTTAACATGTTTTAGAATGTTCATTAACTTCATTTATAATTGATAGAATAATAAAATGCTGTTATCAATTGTACCACAAACACCCTAATGGAGTGTCTTGTAGTTATCAGATTTGAGTTCCAAGTTTACATGATATGATGTCTGAACATATGCTGCAATTTTACAAAACGACATGTTTAAGACACATCTGGTGAAGGAGTTTTTCCAATCCTTGTTGTATCCAAAATCAGTTGTGGCATGCTGTTGTAGACTGCATCCTTCAAATTGCACAAATTACAGTTGTTAAGTTCAATAAACTAATGAATGAAGTATTGTTCATGAAAAATATTTTTTATGATATTTAAGGGTTAAAGTATTCAACATGAACCTTCATAGAGGGTTGAAAACTTGGTGAGGTATCAAAAGTAGCTAAATTTGTCATCGGGGGTATAACAGATTGATTTGAGATGCTGCATTGTTCTGGAAAACTAAAAGCAGGCCGCGCTAAACATTCATCGTTCGCAGATGAGGCGATTGCAGTGATAGAATTGTGAAATCCATTACCTTCATCAAGATTCAACTCGGTCGGAGAAAACATCATAGGTCGCGGCCCTCCTGATAAAGACATTGGATGCAAGCTAAAACCATTTCTCACCATTAACATCTGCATAATTTATCACAAGCACTAAAGTAACAATTAGTCAATGAAGGAATAATGGACCTATAAAACCTGAATTTGGCAAGGAAGTTTAAATTAACTCATGCATCTCATTTTTTCATGAAGATCTCTTATTTATTTTTTTCATAAGCTAATTGAGAAGCTCAGTAAGTTAGAAGCTAATCCAAAATGAGTTATATGGCTCGAATTAAGCAATTATGATTTAAGGTCGTATTATAAGTTACTTATTAATATAACAAAAGATACAATCAAATCAAATTATTTTTATATTAGCTAAAAGTTGTTTTCATAAACTATCTCGGAGGGTTTATGGAAATTAGCAAAAAACAGCTTATGAATATATCATTAGTTGTTTTTTTCCATAAACTCTCACAAGTATTTATGTCAATAGATAAGCTCAAATAAGTCAATCAAAAATAGTATTTTGTGTCATCAATTGCACTTGTCATGGTTAAAGACAGATTTTTGCACACATTAAAAATCATTGATGAGCAAAATTACTTATGCAAAAGATATCCATAACACATGCCAAATCAAGGTTGAGCAACAATCATAATATATGTTGTTTATTGTTTCAGTAGTTCATATCCTAGCTAGCACTATGGTATATTGAACGTGTTTTATGCTTTCATTGTTCATCTTAAATGAGAGTCTTGATATGAAAAACAAACATTCTTGCAAGCACTTTATGATTTGATATACTACACTATGGAATCCTGGTGGCACCATGATGTTGTTGAAATTTCAAAGTGTAGCTTTTGTTAACATTTTGGTAGCACGCTGAGTTCTACCAAACTGACCGTCAATCTAATCACACTGGCTGCAAAATATTTTAAGAAAAATATGACATAGGTGAAAGAAAACTCACTTGTACTTGAAGTTGAAGCTGCTTTAAATAATCTATGGCTTCATCTAGCATTGAAGCTTTGTCTGTCTATTAAAAACAAACACAAAGAAGAAGAATAAAATAACCACAAAAAGAAATAATTTTTTGTAAGATAAATAAAAATAATGGATAAAAAGGAATACACAGATTTTGCAAATACGCATAAATATATAGAAATACCTTGTTAGAATTAGGAATCAAATTCTGCAAAGCTTTCATTTTCTCGTTAATCTTACTCCTCCTTCTCTGTGCATCAATTAAAATTCATCCGAAATTTAAAAATCAGAAATATTTGTCAAAAAAATAATTGAACGGTAAAAAAAAAAAAGGAACCTTTTCAGACAAATTATGAAACTCTGCAGCTCTGCTTCTCTTAGAGGAAGAACGTGGTGGTGGGGTCCCCTTTGAAGATGGCAACTCTGAACCCTCAGCATTCTTCAATCCAAAAAAAAAAAATCATAAGATCCATCAAATAATTTGGTTTTAGAGATTTGTTAAAAGCTATGAAAGCAGAAACATAAAATGAAGTAAAGGTAGAATACCTGAGCAGAAGAAGAAGAAGAAGTGAAATTGGGGAAATTAGGGATGGTGGAAGAATTAGGATAAGGATCAGAGAAATCAAAAGAGGGAGAAGATGGATTGTTGTAATCCGAAGCGGAATGGTTGAGGTTTGGATCGATGAATTGGTTGAATAAATTGGAGAAATCTTGTGAATCATGATGAGAAGAAGCCATTGTTAGAGAGAGAGAGAGAGAGAGAGAGAGAGATTTAAAAAAGAAGAGAAAAAGATGACGTAGTTGTTTATGGAAGCGGGATTAACGTTTCAAATTGGTATTCTTCTTAATTCTTCACATTATCATTTTTATTACATTAATATTACTCTCCCGCCTCCATTTCCTTACAAACTAATTCATTTTAAATGCACCAAACTCAACTTTTCTTAATATACCCATTTTTTATTATCTTTACCAACACAGCTCTCAACTCTCAATTATTGTAAACAAAAGATAAACTAAAATATATATATATATTTTTTAAAAAAGAAAATTATAGGTATTATGCAATACAATTCTCTTCTAGAAAAACCTCGTTATTTATTGCAGTGTCAGATACAGTTTTTTTTTCTTGACGTGTTCATAATATTGGTTTTTTAAAATTATGAAGGGAACGGAAGATGCTAAAATTTCGTTTTAGGGGCGAGACTATTGAAGAAGTTACTTAGTGTATCTTTGGTTTAATTTTAGGAGAACCAAAATTGATTTTTGAAATATAAAATTAATTATGAAATATTTAAATGTTATTGAATAGAATTGATTTTGTTTAGGGTCGATGGTTTAGGGTTTATGCTAGAATTAATATAAAGTCTTGAATTCAAATTTTTACTGTATTTAATGTAATATAAAAATAGATTTTCTACCACCAGACAAAATTTATTAATTATAGTTTAAAATTAAGATTTGTATTTTTTTAATTTAAAAATTATTTTACATGAATTTATTGTTTGAACTTATTAATATGATTTTGAATATTTATGAATATATTGGATGTTATGTATTTTTTTATTGAAAATGTAAATTTTGTTCTTTTCAATGTTACATTTATGCTTATTAGCAAGACCTTATTTTATTTTTTGAAACAAGACTTTATATTAATATATTTAAAAATAAATTATTTTATATTGAATTTATTTTAATTAAAATTATTTCATTCAAAATTATTTTATATTTCATAAATAAACATTTCATCCAAAAGGAAATATAAATAAATTTATCTCCTACTTTTTATAATGAAATACAAAAAAAAATCAACAAAAGTTTCCTATTTAATAATAATATATCTGAAATACAATTAATTTTATTTTATTTTAATAATTTAATTTATTAATCGTGAAGAATAATTTATACAAAAAAAAATTAAATTATTATTGAAATTTGATAGACTAAGTATTAGGGCTGTGCAAAAAAACCGGTTTTTAGGTCCAAATCCATAACCGGATCTAAAACCATTTTAAAAATCCGGTTAAAATAATATGGATATAAACCAATTTATTTATAACTGGTTGGATAACCATCCACATTTTATTTTTGGATTTGGATTTAAACCGGATTTTATCCACTCAAATTCAAATTCCATGCCCATATGCCCACTTTTTTAAAAAAGAATCGATTTTATTTTTTGATTTCAATATTTTCACCGATAAATAATTTTTGATTTTTTTCTATAAAAATTTTTTGATTTTTTTCTATAAATTTTTTTTGATTTTTTTCTATAAAAATTTTTCGATTTTTTTTTTTTGATAAAAAATTTTTGATTTTTTTTTTTAT
>JBBPBR010000005.1:54573187-54592256 GCA_037974775.1 Cicer pinnatifidum | reverse complement strand
TTATTAAACCTCTATTTTTAGGCCCCAATGTTTTGTTAATTTTGAGTTTTGTTTTTTAAAAACATTTTATACAAAAACAAAAAAAATTATCGAAAAAAATCAGAATTTTTTATCAAAAAAAATCAGAAATTTTTTGTCGAAAAAAAAATCGGACATTTTTTATCGAAAAATAATCAAACATTTTTTATCGAAAAAAATCGAACATTTTTTATCGAAAAAAATCGAACATTTTTTATCGAAAAAAATCGAAAATTTTTTATCGAAAAAAAAGCGAACATTTTTTATCGAAAAAAATTAGAAATTTTTATCGAAAAAAAATCGGAAACTTTTTTATCGAAAAAAATCGAAAATTTTTATCAAAAAAAATCGGAAATTTTTTTATCAAAAAGAATCGGAAATTTTTTTATCGAAAAAAAAATCAAAAATTTTTTATCGAATATTTTTTAAAATTGGTTGCATAAAAACAACCGGTTATTTAACTATAACTACTTTTATAATTGGTTTTATAACCAATTTTAAACCAAATAATAAATTTAATTATAAATCCGTATATTAATTTTTAAATGGATATGATTTGTTTTTTTTTTAAAACCAACCATGCACAGCCCTACTAAGTATAGTCATGCATCTTGTAATTTATTGGGAAGGAGAGTGAACTAAGACTACATGAAAAAAAGAATTGATTTGATGGAATGAAAATAGAAAATGGAAGGAAAAAAATAAAGGAAAAAGTCAAATACGTCATAGTAATCATCACCTTCTTATCTAACCAAAAACGACCAGCAAGACCAATTTATTATACAACCAAAATTTGCAATTCCCGAGGCTGCTTTTGGTACCGTGTTCGTGTTACTTTTAATTTTCCCGTAGAAAATGAAACACCTATCTCTGATTTTGTTAGCTAGAGTTCCTTTTTTGGGGGGTCAATTTTTGCTAGAGTTCATAACTGCCAATTTTGGTTAGGTGTTAGGGTACGGGCTAAGATCTACAACAAAGGGTCCATGGGCTACAAATTATATTAGTTTTTTGGGCTCCCCATAAGTTTTCTAAAAGCCCCTTCGCCATTCCATTATTAATTCCACATATCATGTCAGTATTTCACCCCAAAAATATCATATGCAATTTGTATAATAATTTACGTGATGTCATATGGCTGGACCTAGGTCATGTTCAATGCTTTGTTCAATCAAATAATTATCTTCATCACGATATGTTGGATCGTTTGGTGTGTTAGGAATGATGTTTTCAAATGATACAAGTGTATGGTATATTCATTATGACACTTGCATATGTTATATTTTTTATGTCTTCTGTTTTTAGGTTTGTGTTTGTGACATGGTTGAAGAAAGCTTGAACTGATCTGTTAGTGGAGAGTTATCTGCCTTTGATTCACTCATATTAAATCTATTTAGAACCTTTCCAATGTCACTTCAAGCTTGATTTCCATTTAGAATCTATTTATGATCATTTCTCAAGCTTGATTTCTATTTCTTGAGAAATTATCAGTTTTCCTTGTTCTCTAATTCTGATGATTTCCATTCCTATGATCCTCTTGGATTGCCCCAAGTTCTTCATCTCGAATTATTTCTTCAGCTGACCCTTCAATTTTTCTATTTCTTTCATACTTTTAGATGTTATTAGCATGTCATCCACATATAGCAGCAAGTAAATATATGTGGTTGATGATACTTGTTTATAGTACACACAACTATCAAAAGTACTTCTAGCATAACTTTGACTGAGCATGAATGAATCAAACCTCAAATACCATTGTTTTGGTGATTGCTTTAGCCCATAGTGTGATCTCTTTAACAAGTAGACCCAATCCTCATTTCATTTAGTCCTAAAGCCATATGGTTTACGACAAGAATTCATTGCTTTTGTGAGGACCAAAAACCCTCACAAAGGAGGGGAAACAACCACAAAGGATACATTTGTGGCGGCCTTAGGCAGCCACAATAAAGTGGTCACAAACCTTTGTGGCAGCCAAAACGGCCACAAAATGTGAAATATTTATTGCCATTTGCGATGGCAAAAGCCGCCACAAAGTCCTCCTTTTGTGAGGGCTTAGGCCGACACAAAGGTAAAGTTGATATTTAAAATTAAGTTTTTGTGGGGGGCCTAGGCTGCCACAAATGTCTCCCTTTGTGAGGGCTTAGGCCGCCACAAAGGATGAATCAGATTAAAAAATAAATATTTTGTGAGGGCTTAGACCGCCACAAAATTCACGTTATTAAAAAATTATTTTTATTAAATTCGAAATTAATATTAAAAAATGATATTATATATAATAAATTAATATCATTATAAACTTAAATGTTAAATTTTAAATATAATATTATAATTTAATTAAAATTAAATTTAAAATATAATATTTAAATTTAAATTAAATTAAATATATTATATATAATAAACTAATATCAATATAAATTAAAAATTTAAATTTAAAATAAAATATTAAAATTTAAATTAAATTTAAAATATAATATTTAAATTAAAATTAAATTTAAAATATAATATTTAAATTAAAATTAAATTTAAAAATTAAAATAACTATTATATATAAAAATATAATATTAATATTAACTAAATTAATTACTACCAAATCAAATAAAATATTCCAAAATTAATAAATCATGTCTTACAACCCAAAAATTAAACACACCATGCATAATTAAATAGGACAAGATTTAATGTGTTCATACAAACTAAAAATAAAATTATGAAATTATTCAAATACAGAAGTCCCTTAAAAGTATTACTAATTTGTGATGGAGGAGACATCATGGTTTGAAATTGAATTTCATCTTTAATTACACCACCACTAGTCAAAGGAGGAGCCATGGTTGGTTGAGGTTGATTTAAATCTGGTCTGATCAAGACAACTGTTGGCATAATTGGTCGTACATCCAACTACGGTCTATATCCATATATGTGTCTATATATATATGTGTGTGTTTATTTTGAAAATTAAATAAATATATAAATTATATATATATATATATATATATATCAATATTATTTTATATATTAATTGTTTTATTTTTCAAAAGCATTATATATAAATTTTGACATATATTATATGTCAATTAGGGGAGCATTTGCAAACAATATAATTAATTTTTATCAAGACTATAATTATATAAACTAAAATAAAATTATAAATGATGTTTAATGAATTTTTTCATAAAATAACTCCTTATATATAAACAAAAATAGAGACTGTTAAAGTATATAAATTTTTTGTACGAACTCAACTACTTAACTCTTTTTAATAACTAACAACAAATATTAATACCATCAATTTTAATAATGTTTTTTTTTAAAAAAAATAGTTATATTAAAATCAATAAATTTTACATGCGTTTCAAATTTGTATTTATCATATATTTTGTAAACAACATAATTTTTATTTTTTTATAAATAAATCTATAATAACACATATTTTACTAATCTATATTTTAAAAATAATATAAATATATTTATAATATCACATATTTTATTAATCTATATTTAAAATGTATAAAATACTAACTTGATGTCAGGTAGTGTCTGACTTGAAGCTTTCACAAGGCTGAGAACTCTTCGAAGTAAACACAATATCACCACTGTCAAAATAAAAATTCAATAATATTAATTAAATAAATAACTTCAAATAAAAAATAAAATTAATAAACTAAATATATAATATAAACCAAAATTCAAAATAGTAAAGAAAAAGTTTGGAGAAATAATTTTTGTAGAGAGAAGGTGGAGATAAAATTTAGAAAGAAGGTTTAGAGAAAAGATAGTAGTGAAAAATGATAAGAGAAGTGGAGTGATATTTATAGAAAATAGTTGATTCTTTGTGGCGGCCAAAGCAGCCACAAAATCCAACAGTACAATGGGAATTTGTGGCGGCCTTAACGGTCAGAAAATCAGGCATTTGTGGCGGCCTGGGCAGCCACAAAGTGCAACAGATAAATGAGAATTTGTGGCGGCATTTGCAGCCACAAAGTGCAACGGATCAATGCTTTTGTGGCGGCCTTTACTCTCACAAAGAGTTAATTTTGTGGCTGAAAAAGCCCTCACAAAGGACTTAAATTTTAGCTGGATTTTGTGGCGGTCTAAGCCCTCACAAAATAACAACGTTGTGACTTTGTGAGGGATTAGGCAGCCACAAAATCTAGCTAAATTTTAAGTCTTTTGTAAGGATTTTTTCAGCCATAAATAACGACCAATTTGAATTTTTGCATTTTTGAGGGTTTTTTTCGGCCACAAATGAAGGAATTTCTTGTAGTGGTTGTTGCATTTAGATTGTTTCATTCAGATCACCATAGAGAAATGTTGTTTTTACATCCATCTATTCTAATTCCATGTCAATGTGTGCTACCATGGCTAGAATTTGTTGAGAAAAAATCCCAAATTAATATTTTAATGATAAACAAATGGTAATTAAGATTATAATTATGATTATGTGCATGTTGGTATTTGATATATATGTTTGAGTGTGTTAATCAAGATAGGTACCAAGAAAATCAAAACAAATCATAATAAAGAAGAAACAAAACCAAATCAAAAAAACGAAGAACGTTCTCAACAAGTTCTAGAATTTCAAAAAGTAATCAGATCAGATTCAGAACTTACAGATTCGTTTTAGTATGTTCTTCAAAATATGCAAGGATAAATTTCAGTATGAAGATCACTCCAAGAGGCGAGGCAAAGACTATAATTCATACGCCATTAAAACAAAATCATTCTTCAAAGCTAAAGCAAGCAAGAAGCATAAATATTGACAAGTTTGGACAGAACAATCATGCAATCTTTAATAGGTTGTACATGTGTTGCAAAACATGAATAGCGCTTCACACATGTGTCAGGTTAAAAATAAAACTCAGTTACCACAAAGCAAAAACGAAGAACGTTCTTGATTTTCAAAAAGCAAGGCTGCCCAAATCCATGAACATTCTTGTTTTATGATTGATCTTATCCACTCACTACCATATGACAGTTGGACAATTCCCAACAGATAAATGAGTTGTCATAAATTCTCTTGAAGTCTGTAAAAGGGACTTCAAGATGAAGGAAAAATCATAACTCAAGAAAGCAAGCAATACTTCATTTTGCAATCATGTTTGAAATTCTTTGAAATTGTCGAACATCTTTTTAGTTTAGTTCTGAATTGGCTCTAAGTTCTAATCATTGTTAAGTTCCAAGATCAAAATTCATTCTCAAACGGAGTTGAAAATATTCAGATTATGTCATACCCTTTAAATCATCACTTTGTAAATCCAAGACTATTGTGTTGAAATAGCTTGAAAAGTTTTTGTAAAGATTGAAAGGTAGATATGTGGAAATCCTTTCTAAGATTGAAAGGTAGTAAGTTATAACAAAATCAAGATTGATCTGCAAAAAGTTGTGTGAAAATCAAGAACATTTTTTGCTTTGAAAACTTAATGGAAAATCTCACAATTGTGAGGACTGAACGTAACTCATATTAGTTGAATTGTGATATATATGTGTGTTATATCTCTTTCCTTATCTATTTACTTTCAGTCTTTCAATTGTTAAGTTAAATAGATAAGTTGAAACTGTTATTTTCAACTAACCAAAAACGTTCTCCGTTTTCTGCTTTTTACAAACAAGGTTAATTTTGAGTTAATTTTTTTACGAAATTTTAAATAGGTAAATTTACAATTCAAACCCCTTTCTTGTAAATTTCTACTTCAGAATTATCCTTACAGATGCATGCTTGACTACTGGAGAAAATATTTTATTGTAGTATACATCTTTCCTTTGAGTGAATCCCTCTGCTACTAGCCTTGCTTTGAACCTGAGTGGTTCAAATCTTGGAATTCTCTCTTTCCTCTTTAAGATACACTTGTTGCCTACAATTCTGGAGTTGGCTGGCTTAGGTATAAGTTCCCAAGTGTTGTTCTTCTCGACTGATTTCAACTCCTCAGTCATAGCATTTGTGTTTGTCTTGAGATCTGACAGCTTCATTGTAGTTCCTATGAACTTCTTGTATGATCTCTTCAACAACATGTAATGCATAACTAATCATATTTGCATAACCATATCTTTTAGTGGATTTTCATGTTCTTATTTCTCTATCTTTGATGAGATTCTAATCATCTAATTTATATTTTGGAAACATAACATGTTTTATTGGGTTAACATCAATCTAGTCTTGTTGAGCCTGCTGTTGTTATGAAGTCAATAACATTTTTGACTTTTGTTGATCTTTCTCAATTTATGTGGCTGAAATTAGGAACGTTCTCTATTTTTTTTTTTTTTGCAACATTCTCCACCTCAAGATCAAACCTCTCAGTTATGTCGTGTTGGGTTTATTGTTGTTCCAAGAACGTTCTCTGTTTTTCTCCAGCTTTCTCCACCTCAAGATCAAACCGCTCATCTTCAATTTGATGTGCGCCTTTATTTGCAGCATTGTTTACAGACTTATACAGGTCAATCTCATGAAACTTAACATCCTTGCTGATGATATATTTCCAACTTTCAAGACACCATATTATATAACCTTTTATACCACTTGGATATCCAACAAAATACCTTTTCTCGGCTCGAGGGGCTAGCTTCCCTTCATTTACATGGTAGTATGCAGCGCATCCAAATACTTTTAGATGATTGTAGTTTGCAACATGCCTAGTCCATATTTCTTGAGGGGTTTTGAGTTCAATTGTAGTAGAGGGACTCAAATTTATCAAATAACAAGTTGTATGAACAACTTCTCCCCAAAATTGTGCAGACATCCCTGCATTTGACAAAATGCATCTCATTCTTTCAAGCAAGGTTCTATTCATCGTTCCAGCTAGTCCATTTTGTTGAGGTGTGCTCTTTACAGTCTTATGTTTGTTCACACCATGAACTTTGCAAAAACTAGTGAATTCCTCATAGTTTTAATCCTTTTGTCAGTCCTATTTTCAACCATAGACTTCAAATATTTAAAGTTTTTAATGCCTCATCCTTACTTTTTAACAAGTAAATCCATACTTTTCTACTATAATCATCAAGAAATATAATGAAATACTTGTTACCTCCATGTGAAGCAATCTTTACAGGGCCCTATAGATCATTGTGAACGTATTCCAAAATTCCTCTTAAGCAATGTTTCCCTATAGAAAACTTGACCCTATGAATCTTTCCATACACACAATGCTCGCAAAATTGAAGATCATTAATCTTGTCCCCACCTAGCATGCCTTGTATGTCTAGAACTTGCATCCCCTTTAGACTTACATGCCCAGTCTTTGATGCCACATGTTGGTTTTCCTTGATGCTTGTACTGCCACTGCTGCCATTCTAGTCATTGCTTGACCATTTAGAAGGTAGATTCCATGATCCCTTGTTCCCTTCATGACTACCAATGGTCCTTTTATGACTTTTAAAGTGGCTTGCTCTGCTTTGTATGAACATTCAGCTTCTTCCAACATTTCCAAAGAAATTAAGTTCCTCTTCAGCTTTGGAATATGTCTTATCTTTGAAAAAATCTTCATGGTTCCATCTTCCAACTTCAGCTTGATTTAACCAATTCCAACTACCTTGCAGACTGATTTGTTCCCCATAATCACCTTGCCTCCATCAGTTTCTTTGTAGTCAAGAAACCAATCTCTATTTGAGGTCATGTGGAATGAACATCCTGAGTCAAGCATCCAGTCATCATCCATGATTTCAAATGAATTTGCCATAAGAACTGTTGAGCTTTCATATCCTTCAAAAGCTATAGATGCATTTCCATAATCATCATCACTATTTGATCATTTCTTTCCTTTTCAATATAGGCAATCTTTCTTGAAATGTCCCTCCTTTTTGCATATGAAACATCTAATTTTAGACTTGTCCTTTTCTTTATTCTTGAACTTATTCTTCTGTTTTTTATTCTTTTCCCTGCCTTAGCCTTGACAAATAATCTCTCGCCACCACTGCTTTCTTCTTTCCCGTATGACTTCCTCTTCTATTCTTTGGAGATTAGTGCAACTTGTACTTCTTCAAATGACAAAGAATCTCTACCATACAAAAATATATCACACAAATTTTCAAGAGAGTTTGGTAATGAATTTATCAACAATAGGGCTTGATTCTCATCATCCAATTTTACATCAATATTTTCAAGATCCAACACAATCTTATTAGACTCATCCATATGGTTTCAATTGACCTCCCAAGTCGCATCTTGAAAGTATATAATTTTTTGTTTTAAGTACAAACAATTTGCTAATGATTTTGTCATGTATAAAGATTATAATTTGAGTCAAATACCTATTGTAGAGGTCTCCTTTGACACTTCCCTTAGAGCCTTGTCTCCAAGACTCAAGATTAAAGCGCTATGAGCCTTGTCCATGATATCCTTCTTCTCCTTTTCTGGTAGTGTGGATGTCATGTCTTTCTCTCATTCCAATGCTCCTGCCAAACCTTGATGAACCAACAACGCTTTCATCTTGAGACGCCATTATCCAAAATCATTCTTTCCATCGAATTTCTCAAGCACATACTTTGTTGATGTCATCCTTCCTTTGAATCGAATACTCTCGTGCTTTTGATACCAGTTGTTGTGAAAAATTGGAGATCAATTAGTAATTAAACGAAGATTGTTCTTGGTTTTGTACAAAAAAAACGCAAATTAATTGAAACTGAAAAACGGAGATTGATCAAATTATTGTCAAGAACGTTCTCCGTTTTTTGACTCAAATTGAGAATTTTAAATATGATTTGAAGCTTGTAATGCTAAAATGAACACACACAATTGTTAACTCACTTCAAAGATTATCTTCTACGTCGGGGGGACTAGATCCGACTTGAATTATCACTAGTTATGAGATGAATTTTTTTACAATGATAGATTTCTTCTATGTTGCCAATTTTCTTATGCACTTAGTAAAACTGCTGCTTGCTTTCTATCTTCTATCTTATTTTTGTCAGCCTTGCTTTTGCTTATATACAGTTAATTTACAGTTTTAGAGTAACAAACTAACTAACTAAAGTAATTATAAGTAGTTACAACTAACTAATAAACTGTCCAAAAATAGTTTGGATTCTTAATTGAATACCACTTTTAACTGCGATGATTCCTTCCGATCAAAGAATAAATCTTATATTGCTGCTAATAGAAAAATCAACATGAACAAAAAATAGGGAATGGATCATCGTAGCCAAAACACCATTAACCACACAAAAATTATCTCAATTTTATCATGATTAAACCCCACTCATTCAATACTAAACTTTCCTCACTTCTTGTCTTCTAACAACTTTTCCCACTTCCAAATAGTTTTGCACAATACATTAAATTTATTTTCTCCTATTAAATTAATAAGTCTCATTATATCTCATTTAACCCAAGAGTGAGGCTTGTTAATTTAAATGTAAAAAGAATTACATTATCTAGAAAATATGCATCCAAAAAGAGTAATCCTTCCAGAAGTATACTTTCAAACAGCCCAAAATGAATTTTTTTGGATGGCATCCAAAGTCATTTAGAGGATTGAGAAAGTTCATATCACATTCTTGTCGCATGTGATTCAATTATTAATTTCTCACCACTCAACATTCACTTCGCAAGTACATATCCAAAAATAAAAGAAGAAAAAATTGCCATCAAAATATATATATATACTTCCAGCCAAAAACATGATATTTTTTGTCTTCTAGATATGTACTTTCAGACGTAACTGGGGTTTTTTACAATCATAGGGGTAAAATAAACACTCTTTACCGTTCCTACTATAGACATCCATAATGGGGCTTATCAGCTTCATGCCATTAAACCATTTTAATGTCTAATTTACCTTGTCAATATTTTAATCCATACATCAATCATATCATGAATCCAATAAGAGCAATATAATGAGCAATGTAAAAAAAATTACCAAATGTAAAACAAAAGTTAAGAAATATTCCTGTATCCAACACCAATCATCTCATGTGTGTCATCTTAACTTGGAGATAATTGGTTTCCACAAATAAACCAAAAAAAAAATGATAAAAAATAACTTTTTGGCTAATTCTTAAGGGCCATTTAATAATAAGTAACAAAGGCACCAGAAACTTTCAACTTCAATTAAGCAGAATTTCCTGACTAATTGTGCCAGTTTTCTTGACCTCTATGTTCATCTTATAAGATAGAAAATAGAATTATTGGAGACAAATTTCATCATGTTGCCAAGCCTGTTGTCTTACAAATTGGACAGAGATTCTTATGCATTAGCCACTGTTTAATACAGTCGGTATGGTAATCGTGCCCGCAATCCAACAATCCGATATCATCGTTGTTTTTATACTCCTCCTGTGTTATCACATAATTCAAATTGTAAGAACAAGACCACATGTCAACATGCATGCAAATGACAGAGAAAAACAGCAAGTAGTGTTTTGTTTACCTGACAAACACAGCAGGGTTCTGCTTCATTCTGAAAATCTGATTCAGCTGAATATTTCTTCTGTTTCAAATGTTTCATAATGGTCTCTTCATTCAATCCTGTACTCACATTTCCGATGCGTTCTTCGAGAGCCAATAACTCCTATTAGATTCACAAATGTTGCGCATAATAAGGGACCCGCACGAGATAGAGGAGTATTATACATTTTCATTAACACATGCATGCAATGTTGAAACTAGGTTTTTTTACCTCGTAAGACATGTTATCAACATCAAGCCGCATATCCCTGTGTCGATCATGCATATCAGCAATGGTAGAAAACATTGAATGGTCGAGAATCATAACATCCTATCACAAAATCAAAACACAAGTGTTAAAACAAGATCTTAGTATAAATATAATAAGTCATAGCTCATACACAACCTAAATGAGATGATCACACAACAATTCATATAATTTTATTGTGTTTTCAACAATGGAACAAGCTGATCAAGAGCAGCTACTACACCTGGAAACTTAAAAAAACCAAGAAACCTTCATATGCAATTATACGAATAATTTCTATCAAAACAAGGGAGAATGTATTATAGACCAGAGCAGAAAACTGAGAAATAAGGTCCAGATTAGCAGATAAAGCATCCAAAGGCATGTCTATAAGGGATTTTAAATTCACCCTAAGCATTAGTTTAACAACCAAAAATTTATTGGATTCCAAACAGTATGCTAACAGAAGTGCATTGAAAAATACAAATTTGAACGGTACCCACATACGATGTTCAATGAGATTAGGTCTCTCAAAAGACTGACAAATATCTAATTTCTAGTTAATAATATGTTTATGCTATCAAGCTCGGATTCTGACGCAGACATCGAACACAATACTGACATGTCGACACCGGTAATAATTTGAGAAAATGAAATAATTGAATATAACTAATGTGTCGGTGTCATGTTGATGTCGGATACCGGGACACACTTTCAATTAGAGGTGTCGGTGTGATATAGTTAAAACTCTTATACAGTCATGATCTTTCGAACACAACTTCATAAAGAAAATGCATGTTTTCCTTTTTAAAGTATTCGGAGCTTGGGCAACATAAAATAGTAATGAACACTTTCATTGTTGGCTCAGAAATAAAATGGAAACAAGTTGGATAGTGAGTGACTATAAGTTCCATCACACAAATTTTGATAGAGAAAAATCATGTTCATGTTTTATAGCTTTAAATTATTTTATGGGCCCTTCAAACACTTGATATCTAGACTATGTCCTAAAGATATGTAACACCTTAAAGTTCCATCTAAAAGGGAAGATCCAAAGAGAACAAAATATAAAGAAAAAAAAATTGGCTTGTAAGGTGCAATTGCCTCAGCTCTGTAAACTAATTAAGCATTATCCAGACTTAAATTTTTTTTCTCAATGCACCCCCTCACACCCATTACTACTGGATTTTTCTCAATGGTGTTGAGTTAATGGCTCTAGGATAGACTTTGATATCATCTTAGAATTTTAGTTGGACATAAGTCAAAGCTTGAAAAATGAAAACCGACTCGTAAGGTTTTATTAACTCTATTTAGGATTTATCTCTAACAGAAGAACTGAAAATATCTTTGCAATAACGAGTGCAAGTCTGATCAGAATAACGAATAATTGAGAAGTCATTGGAGGGGTGATAGGGCCAACTTGACGATTCAACTCTTAAAGCTAAACAGATCAAGTAAACATATTGTTTGCTCCATAATGAATTAGAATTGAACCAGTTCTAAGACACTATGGAACGGTAGATAAATCAGTAATAAAAATGCTAAGAAAGCTTTACTCGACATGAGTGCATTGTCAACATATACAGCTAATTTGAAATAAAACTAACCTCAAACCGCAGGTTCCCGCCCCTACGCATGAGGCCCAACACATTGCGGAGCTGCACAAAATATACAAAATGTCAACTCCAAGAAAACAGTTATTCATAAAAGATAATAAAATATTGCAACTTGAAAGTGTTGCACAGCTATATGAACAAAACATGGAAATTGTCATGAGAAAGAGGCAAGAGAATATAAACAACAAATACAAGTTAAATTATCGACAACTTTTTTTGCCAAAGTGGCAAGTCAACTCAAGCAATGCAATTAAACCTACCGTGATGTTTGAGCAATCACATAAGTATAATCATATTTGCTATAATAATAATGAAAGAGAAGAGAGAATGGAATACAGACCTCAGATACAAGTCTACTACTTCCTTCACCAGCAACAGCCAAAGATCGTAAGGAATAGGGAATTCCAAATTCACTATCAGCTGACCTCTCCAACCATGAAGATGATCCTGCGTTCACCCCAGATGGGGGTCCTCTTGATTCAGAAGTAGACGCACCGCGCAAGGTAGAATAGTTATTGCTTGAACTTCCAGCTTCAGAACCAGGAGAAAACAAAGACCGACGGACATATTCAGATAACCTGCGCGGATACTGCTGAGGATTAGGACGAGAAACCCACGCCGAGACAGACGACGGATTCATAGCTGGATTTGGTCCAGTCCGTGATGACGAAACAGCATTTCCTGGAATACTTAAATTTGCATTACCCGAAGGTCTAGTTGGATTTCGAGCCACGTTTCTTACATTTGTTGCAGGTACGAAAACCGGGTGTTCTAAAATGTTTCTAGGCATATTTCTTGTGCTTGCTCCCTCATGCGGTTGATTATCCCTATCTACGCATATAACTGAGTTTGAGGAATGGTTGTTTGCCGAGCTAGAACCACCGCTCCACCTAACCGATTGTGCGCTCCTTGGTAAAGCCGGAACATGAATTAAAAGGGGCTGGTTTTGAGGAAGCATGGCATCAACCGGTGGTACCGACCTCAAGTCAAGAGAATTGTCAATAGGGTGGAACCTTTGCAATATCGGAGAAGACGAAGGAACACTGGGATTTCTGATCACACTCCCACTTGAGAATGAGGGGGGAGGAAGAGAAATTGGTTGGCTT
Source organism: Cicer pinnatifidum (assembly GCA_037974775.1). Lineage (NCBI taxonomy): Eukaryota > Viridiplantae > Streptophyta > Magnoliopsida > Fabales > Fabaceae > Cicer > Cicer pinnatifidum. The sequence goes on along the minus strand of JBBPBR010000005.1, from coordinate 54,578,897 downwards.
GAAGGGTTTATCCTCAAACGAAAATTTCGATGGAAGCTTTCTGAGCTTCCTGCAACAGTTGACTCGGGTATGCTTCCAGATGATCCGTCCCCGACACTCAGGCCAAGTCTTGCATTCACCTGTTCTGCCAATGCAGATCTGTTAAAGTTGCTCCCTGCATAATCTTGAGTAGTAGGAAGAGCATTCCAAGCACTGCCGTCTGTATGCTGACTATAGCTAGAACTTCCACCGTCCGAAGATTGTCCAGCGTTCTGTTCAATCGCCTTTCTTTTACAAGATACACGGCGGGAGTCTAGAGAACAACCCGGCCTACCGTCGGTATCCTCGACAAAAATGGTGTTACTTCCAGAAGGAAGCAAAAAAGAACCAGAACTAATAGGAGGTGGCATATGTTCATTTATCGGACCAGTAGACTTGGTCATGTTAGGATGTTCAACTTCCACACGATAGCTATTTTCACTGCCATTATCTACTAAAGCAGCATTTAAGTTGAGATTTTGCGGCACCAAATGAGCATTGGAGTTACACATATACATAGGACCTGAATTGAGATTGTCCAATGAAAAAGTGTTGGTTGGTTCAAAGTGTCTTTCTTCTAGTCTTGGACCAGCTATAGCACCAGCATTAACCGGAGGTGATAACCCTAGCTCCCTTTTCAGCTCGTTGTTGTTAACATCGTTTTGTGCATTGCTGGAACTTGGCTCACCTAAGCTCCATCCGCTCAAATTCTGCCATGTATGGTTTACAGAGTTCCCTTGAGATGGGTTTATATCACCGGGGGAAAGTATAAATTCGGGTAATCGATTGTCGGCAGGAGTCCGCATGTTATTCCAGAAAATGTGCTGATCAACTGCTGCAGTACTTGATGTAGTTCCACAATCAAATTCAAAGGTTTCAGACGAGGAACCAATTGTGCCTCTCTGCCCTTGCATTGAGAAATGTATAAGCTTCCCAACTCAATACAGTTAAATATTCAAAAGGATTTCCTCAACAAAACAGCAAGTGACGCACTAAGTTTAGCTGATCTGTCCAACAAAAAACACAAGTGATCAGTAAGCACTAAAATTAAAAACGGACACAACTTGAAAAACTCACTATCACTAAAATGTTGTATGTCACATCAAATAGTGATCATCAGGGAAAAAACCAGGTTTGGAATAATCATTTCAAGATGAGTTGTGCCACTCGGACTCTAATTTCTACTTCTATAGTTACTCAATTTTCAAAAAGTTTTAATTTTCTCTATGATACACCACAGCCACAATTGAATATTTTTCTTTTAATTGCAATAGCGGAAGGGCTTCACGTTGTATGATGGTGCTCTTTGTATGATGGCATTGTCACACCGAATTTAGTGATTATTGCAATATGAACACAACAATAATGAGTAGCTAAGATCATCACATTGTGCGATAACAAAGAACATTTTTTCAATCACAAGACTTACAACTGAAAGTTGAAACAAAAATGAGGGTCAAAAAATGAATCATCTCTATCTTTGTCAGATAATAAAAATTACACATCAACAGAAGTAATCAAGAACAAAAAAGTGTATGTTCTTCTATATTATAGCACAAGATAACAAAACAAGCCTACTTCAACTTAACAAGGCCATAATTATAAATAAAAATTTAATGTACTTAAACTTTATAAGCATAAAGTTTATAATGGAGAACATGAAAGCATTTCTAAACATTACAATCACAATCAATAACACCATTAGCAGACTCTTATGAACTATACAATCAATACAAAAAAAACTACTAACAACATTGTCAATACATTAGTATTAAAAATAATTTACAAGCCCACAAGAAATAAACAATAATCGCTATAGAAGAAAACCTATGGTCAACTCTTTTTATAAAACAAAGCAAAAAAATTAAGATTTTTGCCAAAATCAGCAAAATCATATCAACACCGAATTGGGTATATAGCAATCCACAACCAGGCTGGATTAAACAATTCTACAACCAACAAAAAAAAACTATGCTTCATCATGTTTAAAAAATCCCTAAATTGTTTTGTGAAAAAAAAACTGATGTTCTTCCAACCAAACCTAGAAATGAAAAAAAAATTAAAAACCCATAAAAATTCAAACTTTGATAGCTTTTTGAATCTAAGCAAACCCGAGAGTGATCAGACCAAAAAGAAAATGAATAAAAAAAGTATAAAAAAAAAAACTTACCAGATGAAAATGAAACAAACCAGATCTATGAGAAAATCAATGGATGAGAATGACTGAAAAAACAAGAAAACAACCAACACCCATGTTGTTTAATTTCTCTCGTTTTTTCCACACCTGGGGAAAGGGAAAAAACAAAGAGAGAGGATAGTGAGAAATGGAATGAAAAAAATAGAAGAAGAAAAAAAAGAGGTGGTGGTGTTGTTGCTGCTTGTTGGTGGATGAAGAAATGATATATGTTTCAGAAAAATAAAAAAAATTAGATAGAAAAAATAAAATAAAAATTTGAGGAGAGATTAAATTAAAGAGTTAGTAATCTTCAATTTACAAAAACAGCCCAATTGAGAAGAGAGAGAATAGAGTGTGTGCAAAAGTCATATAACCTTCAAGGTGGAGACACAAGCAGCCTCTCTTTAAACAATCAATGAATCATATATATTTACTTTCTATACTAATTCAAAATTATTATTATAATATAATATAACTATAAAATTTTATCAATGAATAAATAAATAACTATAGTGACATATAAATCAGATACGACGTTGACATCGATAATAATTAAAAAATACAAATTAATTGTATACAATTAATGTATTTCTGTCCAGCGAAACACCTCTTTCATCTATATTAATGGATATATATTTTAATATTATTATTATTAATAATATTAAGAAAAAAAGTTATTAATAAAGTTAATTGGTAAATATTTTATTAGTTTGTAAAATGAAATTGGATCCTTTATAAAATGTGACTAGGGCTAAAAGGGTGCCTGCTGTACTGCCCTTGTTTGGCAGCTTACCAAATAGGTGGTGATGTTTGTTGCATTGTATGGGTCCTTTGATTTATGAAAATAAAAAATGCATTTTCCTCTACTTTGTGACCTCAAACAAAAGAAAGTTACATAATGTTAATGAATGACCAGTGTTTGCTAATCCATTCTCCATTTCCCTATAAAATTTTGAATTCTAATATGGTGTTTTTCAAAAGCTATATCATAAAATATGCAATGTGGTATTCTAAATAAAATAAAATAAATGCAATGGAGTTATTATGGGTAGATTTTTTTATTTTCAAAATCAGGATAACTGCTATTTTATTTATTTTATAGTAAAACTAAATATACATCAATATTTTTGTTTTAAAATAAATGTTGATCTTTAACTTTTTTATATAGATTAAGAAAAACTATAAATAAATAAAAACAATATTACAATTTTTATAAAATTGTTGATTATTAAACTATTGTTATAAATATATAATAGCATATAACAACTTAAATCATAAAAAAAATGTAAATAATATTAATTTAATATATAAGATTAGAAAATAATTAATATGATGTTGATAAAATCAAAAAACATTTATTTCAAAATAATTTGTATATGTTAAAACAACATTTATTTTAAAACATAGAAAATATTATTTAGAGTAATTTTTATGGTACTATTTAGTATTAATACATGTTGACCAATATGATATGAAGCAATTAACATATAAATGGACCTTTAAGAGTGTGGTCAAATTCCTTTAAAAAAAGTTAATGGTGGTACATATTTTATACGTATATTAGACTATAGAAAAATATATATTTTGTTAAAACATCAATTTCTTAAATAAATTTTAGAATCTCAAAAAATAAAATCTTATGTCTCGGTCAAAAGATATCTGCGAACTTAGTAAAAATTAACCGTTGAGATTGAATTCAATTATAATTTTTGTTAGTGAGGATTTTGAATAATACAAATTATAATATTTGGACAGAAACATATGTTTATTTATTTTTATATACCAAAGAAACTTATACAATATCACAAGTTACATTTAAATTAAAAAGTAGCGTAAAACTCTCACGGAAAAACAAGAACCATCCCCACTTCTCAAAAACTTTGTTTCCATTGCCTTCACGCCAAGCACCCCACTTCTCCCACTTCACATTTATATATTCATAAGTACATATACCCTTTCTTTCTTTTTAATTTTTGCTTTTTGTGACTTTAGGATTAATTGATTTTTCAATAAAAATAATAATAATGGGATGCAAATGATTTTTGTAAAAATAAAAATATTAAAAAAATGCACGTGGCTTTAGCTATAAAAATAATAATATATAGAGTTCACAACCATATGACATGCATTATTACTTCTTTCTCAATATGTTGTGTCCAAAATCTTGGTGCTAGACTGTGTGAAATTTGACTAACTATTTAAGGACTTTTTTCTTTTGTTTTGTCTTTGTCTCATATATGATAATGATATATCCCCCATTTTGGTAAAATGTTGCTTGAATAGTAAATATAATAAAAAAATGAACCAAATGTGAAACATCCTAGGGTCCCAAAATTTGAAGTCCGTACAGTTTTAGGTGAAATTTAGCCAAAGTGTTAATGTATGCCTGCAGCATGCCTGATTGTGATGATGCACAAATAGCTTTTGTGCATTTGATGATATACAACCAATTTCTCTATGAATTGAATTTTACTTTGCTTTAAAGATGTGTGAAGACATGGAACTTAAAGCCCCTGTACCACCTTTACAAGGGTAGTTCCACCATCACACCATAACCTCTTTAATTTTATTTAATATATTTATATATTCTTATTTTTCCTTCTTTTTTTTTTTTTGGTTATATAATATATATGACATGAAATCTAGGGTTCACACAAATTCAAACTCATATTTATGATAAAATTATTTGGCATTATTTGTTTTTCTTGGAAAATGTTAAACCCATCAAGTAATGGATCCTGATATTTAAACGGTGGTGTGTGCCATTGCACAAATCATGGGTATCTTATTTTATTCTCTAGTGAATTTGGTCATCTTTGTGCTTTCTTTCTTTTCCTATATAACCCTTCAAAACGGGGTTACTTAATTACTTTGGTTTCCATGTGTCTCCACTAGGTTTAGTTTTTTAATATTATGTTGTGTTGGTCATTGAATCAACCTCTTGTTGTCTATCCAATTTGATCCATTGGATTAACAATTCATCGAGTGATGGTCCCTTTGAATAACAATTCAACCATTTATTTGTTGGAATATGGATCCTCTAAGCGAATATCGAAAGTGTTCCATGATTCTGACATTTCTGGCACCTTATGTCTATTATCACAATTCATAATATCTACGCATATTTATATTACTTTATTTTCAATTTACTAATGCTGTTATTATTTTTACACAATTTCGTTAAGCAACTTATGTTCTGTACATATTTTATGTAATTATTGTCAAATAAAAAATATATATAATATTTTTTTAACAGTATTTAGTAATATATTAATACTATGATTTGACTCATCAACTTCCTTATCACTCTGTATTTTAACTTCTTGCTTTAACTATTAAATTATTTTTTATATATAAAAAATAAAGTTTTTCATAAATAATTCACTATATAACGACCATTGGTAGAATTAAGAATTAAATATGCATATTTTAAAGTACTTCTTCAATATATCTTTTATTTATTTAATATTTTATATAATCTCATAATTATTTTTTATAATTTATATTTTTAGTATC
>JBBPBR010000005.1:54549796-54570355 GCA_037974775.1 Cicer pinnatifidum | reverse complement strand
ATATAATAATTAAAAATTATAGAATTAAATATGTAAATAATTTCTGTAAGTTTCATGATTTGTGGTTTTCGTCCCTTAAAAAAAATACATTTTTATATCTACAAAATGAAATTATTATTGATTTGGTCCCTAAAGTGAAACTATTTTACAAACATGATGAGGTGGTAAATAAAATAGTACAAAATACAAATTATCAAAATTAAACTTTTAAGTTACTCTTTTAATTGCAATTTTATTTGAAACTTAGGATCTCTACAAATTTACAATTCATTTTCGATAATTGGATGTTTTTCAACACCACCAATAAAAAAAAAATGAATAATGCAAAATTCAATTCAAAAACATATGGTCCGTTATAATCAACATCATTTGGGTGATTTGGACATTAAAAAACAACCTTAGATTCAACAATGAACATGTTTCTTTCCTTCAAGTTGTAAAATTGGTAAATGGAACACTAAGCTTATATAGTGATACTTTAATACACAAGACTCGCTTTAAAAAAGTTAGTCTCTTTGTTTACTCTTCTCATAGCTATCAAACAAAATAATAAAAAAAGACAAACGAAATGTTGAGTTTTGTTGTAAATGGCAAAATGTGACAAAGAGATAATGAGAAATACATTAATGAACTTATTACATTTGAAGACATAAAAGATGATGTATTTTCGATAGAGCAAGATGGGTTTGTCTATTCCACAATTGAAAGATAAAAAATGAACTTTCTTGGAAAGAAACTAGCCAGTGGCCATCATTAATTGGCCTAACTATAAATAAAAATAAAAATAAAAATGAAGTGACTACTCATTTGAACGGTGAAACCACAAACCACATGAGAAATCAGACCACATGTAAAGTAGTATAGTACCAGACAACTTGCTTTCACTTGTCAAGTTCACTTCATTTTTTTTTTTAATTTTTTTTTTATTATTATTATTAATAGTTCTTAGTGCTTTCTGGATTTATATTTTCAATAAAACAAAACAACTCGTCAAAGGAATAAATATAATCCCATAATTTATAAGAAAAAATAGATATAAAGACATGAGAGTGACCAGGATATGCGCTTGTAACAAGTTTGACCTTAATGCAATGCTTATAAATTATTGTTACTATGCACACTAAAAAACAAATCAAAATCAAAATTGAGACAAATGGTTAGGTAATGGATTCGAGATGTTGAGGCACCTAAAGGCTACAAGCATCAAACAACAACCAAGTCATTTAAGTGAGTTGACCAGAATCAATTAGATACTTCTAAATTTATATATGATGAATTGATCAGAACCAATGTATTCTTATGTTGTGATTTTCGTATTTGAATAGTATGTTTTTTGTGTGAGAGAAAAAGATTTAATTAGAAATAAATAAAGTATGATTAAAGATTTTTATAAAACAAAAATTAGAGGGCAAACACGTTATATAAATGAAAAGGCAAACACGTTATATATGAACAAACAAACACGCTATAGGAAAAGAATACATACAAGGCCTCTATTAATTACTTTGAAGTTCACACTTAAACTTTGTAAAGGGTTTTGGAGAAAGTTTGGTAGGGGCCAAGGTCATTGGGATATACCTACATCTTATGTCTACAAGGCCCTACTCAAGAAGTTATCAAAAGGAAGAGATGATAAAAAGAAGAAGGGAAGACAATGGCTCTATGACTTACAAAAGAGGAAATGACTACAGTTGATTCAATGTCCATAGAATAAAAATCGACATACACATCGATTTTTAAAAGAGTGGAAATGTTATTAGTTTCACATCAAATAGAAAAAAATGTTTAATGTGATAATTAAGTCATAAGACTTTTTCACTTAATGAATTAATTTTGTGGGTTGAACACTCTTTTATAAATTTAATTCATAACAATTGATGTTTTATTGAAATTTAGACGCATATAAGACCACCTATAGCCTTGAGATATATCTACATATGACTATGTCTATGATGCACCTACACAAGTAGGGATCAAAAGTGAGAGAAGGTGAAAAGGAAAAGGAAAGACAATGTCTCTATGAGTTGCAAAAGTTATGTGATATGAGTCCACCTTATAAGTGGTATCTAAGTTATAAGTGAATGTACTAGTTTTTTTTAGATTAAACTCTCTCCCTAAATTTAAATCATAATAATTGGTGTTTTTTTTTTTTTTTGATAATTTGACTATAAAATAGACAAAATCGAATATTGATGGGTGTGTCCAACCGATAAAAAGAAAATATTAATGAGTTAGTGGTGATAAAATGAAAGTTGTCGATTTTTAAATGGATGCCAATGTTATGAGTTTGACATTGAGTAAATAAAAATATTCAATGTGATATTCAAGCCACAAGAATTTCTCACTTAATGAACTAATTTTGAGTTCTATTCAAGCCACAATTGATATTTTCATTGAGAGTTAGATTATGAAAAAGAATCACTATAAGCTAGATTAAAACATTCGTGAATACAACAAGTTTAGTGAAATTGCCAAAGAATGAAATACTACTAATAATCAATGCACACATAGTGAAAGTTGTTGTGGAGTCAATTCTTAAAGAAGTGGTCATATTACAAATGTCACGTTGAGTATTTAAAAATGTTCAATGTAATACTTAAATCACGAGATTCTCTCACGTAATAGACGAATCTTTTGAATTGAATTTTTCTTGTGAAATTAATCCATACATACTTAGAATGCGTAGTTTCTTTTGTTGGAAGAGAAAAGTGAGAAATTGCAATCAAAATCACATAATAGATGAATTTGTACAAAATATAAAAGGTTATAGTAGATCTTAAAAATAAACCTACGATAGAAAACGAGTCAAAGATAAGTCTAAGATTTTCAAAATAAAGTAAAACCAAATGTTACAAAACCTAACAACTTAATCAATCATCACTCCTAAGAATCCACTAGAATGATATAAATGACCATACACAACAATCATAATGTTTAAAAAAGAAAAGAAAGAAACATACAAGACATTGATGCAGTAAAAAATAAAAGCATAGACAACATTCGAAAGAGGGAAATGCCAAAATGACATAAGGATAAAAGTTAGCCGATATTGTTGACTAAAAATAAATAAGTGTACCTCAAAATACACAACATGTTTCAAAATTGAGAGATTCGTTAAAAGTCATCTCTCATGCTTAAATTATATCTAGCTATACATAATGGAGTATCAACTAAACTATACGTTTTTCCTAACTCCTCACACTCATGCATATGAAACCTCAATCCTCACTGTAATTGGACCCACGAGTCCCTTTTACACAATCATTCATGCTAAAATCACTTCCCAAATGTCATTCCCATACACATTAATATCCATTATCAATTTGAAAACACAAAATTGCTATAAGGAAGTGCATACAAAATAAATTACCAAACATAATTTGTAACAACTAGTACCACACACTCAGGCATAAATATGTCATCGTATCGGATATATTACCAAATATAATACCTAATAATAAAACAAATTTAAGGAAAAATAATGAATTATTGGAATATTATGATAGGATACTAAAGTGCTCAAAAGTGTAACATGCAAAGAGTAAAAGAATGGAGTTCCCAAATACAAATGCATCACGAATCCCATACCTGAGTTCCCAGCAGCACTTATTATAATTAATTAAGTGCGTTTAAATATATTTTTTTTTTGTGTGTAAATAAATATATAGTAAATAACTTATCTCTAAATTTTTCCACATTACTATATTTTTGAATTTATCCTTTATTACTTATTTTTCTTTTCTTTTATTTTGAACCAATTTTTATATTTTTATATTTTTCTCGTTACTTCATTTTCTTGTTTATAGTTTCAATTATTTAATTTCCTTATCTACGTAGTTTCCTAATATTTTGGGAAGATAAACATCAGAAAGGAAAAAGGATAAATTATAAAGTATAGTAATAATTTTTAATTTATCCTTGTTTTTCTTTTATTATTCTTTTTTTGAACCAATTTATTGTTTTTAGATTTTCTTGTTACTTCATTACCTTCTTTTTACTTTCTATTATTTAATTTCCTTATCTATGTAGTTTCATAATATTTTGGGGAGATGAACATGAGAAATACAGTTATTTCTTACAAGAAAATGTAAAAACAATGAAACCAAGAAGCTAGAAAAGAACTTAAAAAGGATAAATTATAAAATAATAGTAAAAAAATTGAATTTATCCTTTTTAACTTATTTTCTTAATTCTTCTTTCTGAACCAATTTTATTGTTTTTAGAATTTCTTGTTAATTCATTTCCTTGGTTATATTTTCTGCTACTTATATACTTTCCCTGTATATATACATAGTTTCCTAATATTTAGGAAGTTGAAAATGAGAAATACAGTTTCTTTATAAGAAAATCTAAAAAACCATGAAATCAAGAAGCAAAAATTAGAAAATACTATGATAACATAAGGAAAGCAAAAACATATAAACTAAAACAAGCAGCAAAAACGATGTAAACAAGGCAACTAAATACTTAAGGAAAAAACAAAATAATGATAAATAATAAATATTGTGTGCTTCAAAAACATATTTTGTCACGTGTGTGTGGATACTCCACAACAATGGTCCATATACATTTTGTCCTTTAATTGTTGTGAAATATTATGATAAGTTTAAAAGAATTTTGTTTACCAAAAACAAAGTCGGAAAGCTTTTATTTCGCCCAATTTATTGAACAACAATGAATTGTTTTATTTATTGCATAAAAAGTGATTTATTTATTCTTTGTGAGAATGTAATTATTAAACTTTACTTTTTAAGAACTATAGCTGAGCAAAGAGATCATTATTCCTATATATATTTCTTGATGTAATGAAGAGCTCAAAATCACTTAATTTTGTTTAATGAATGATGTGTAAAATTCATTTTTAATATAGCCACATGATATATATATATATATATATAGGAACTTATGTACTGGTCCAAACTTATGTGGTTAAGTACATTATTACATTTTAATATTTGAAGTATACCAGCAAATATATATTTTTAACAAAAATAAATAAATCTCTTTAAATGTATTATTATAAAATATAATTTAAATAAAAAAATCATATAACAAAGTTAGATGACCTAAAGCTCGTATAATTGATATTAAATTTTAAAATAAAATTTAATTTTATTGATCTATTCACACGATAATTTGTAAAAAAACATCAAATTACTTATCTAAATATTTAATATGAAATAGGTTCCAAACTTAAAAATAAATTCCATCTCAAATTAATGCCAAGATTGCCTACTACGTAAAAGTCTGTTATTTTCCTACAACATGGAATCAAGGTCCCAAAAATCTCATGACTTGATTAAGGTTCTAATTAACCCAAGTTCTATAATAAAGATACGTTATATATTCTTTCTTCCATTTCAGGTAAAAGAAACACCTAAATAAAATGTCAGGAATTTTAAAATATTTTGTTAAAGAATCCAAACAAAACATATTGTTGTACATCTTAAATCCTCTCGAAAGGATTATGAAAGATCTGACAAGACTCCTATTATTAATTTAGTATCATTTTAAAGACATGTTAACATGTTAAAAGACATTTGTTAACAAAACTTATTATTAAACCTTATCATTTCCGAACTTATAAACATCAATTTCTACCTGCTTTCCCCTCTACTATTCTGTTGAACAAAGTTGGCATAACGATGACTGAGGATGTACATTTTACCGTCAGCTGAAACGAAGTTACCAATAACCTCTCCAAACATTTAAGTGATGGGCTTATTAGTAATGATCGTGCAAGATGGAGGAAAATTAAATTGGGTCATTTCTTAACCGAAGCTTAAAATATGCACGACAAAAAGAGAAAATGAGTATGCATAAACGTAATCTTCAGATTCATTACACCAACAAAACACCAGTAGTAATAGTACACATTGTTCAAACATAAAAATGTTTAATTTTAAAAAACAATTTGATTTCCTCAATAATTAGACCTGCCCGTCCCATGGATAAGGCTTCAGTGCAAGCAGCAAAATGAAAAAAGACACTGAAACAGTCAATTAATATTTACTACAATCAATGAACTACTTGCTCTAAAAAATTTCTAACCAAAAAATTAATATATTTAATTTTAATTTTCAACTAGATTCACCAACTTAATTTTGAAGTAGATATACCAATTTTTCGGCTAACATTTTCTTTTGTTATATTTCATTCACGAGGGATATAATATTTGGGGGAAATAACGCAAACCATAAATCCATAAAGTTAATGATAATAAATCCAAAGTTTGGTAATCCTAAAACACGGCGGAAACAAAAATAAATAAAAAGCAAGGTACAAAGAACATAATAACTTCTGTAGTACTGACTAACATCATCAATCTTAAAGACCACGACAAAAATAAACGGGGGATATGATTGATTTGAGGATTCCTGTTGACTGATTAATAGGATCTAAGACACAAGGGTGTCATTGAGAGAGAGTGTGGCTAGTTGATCTGCCGGTTGTTGAGCAACATTTCTAAGCACATCCATGGCTTCCGCAACTTTGGCCTTGAGAGCATCTGGCGATTCAATCAGATGCAACACTTCAGGCTGGTCCATTTCCAAAAGCATGCCAGTAACCTTAGCTGCTGCATCATGTTCCAGCTGATCTACAAGCGGATACAAAGCCTCCCCAAGCATCTGACCATACATGGAAAAATATCAGTACGATCGAATGACACAACAATCAAAGAGCACAAAACACAAGAAACAAACATGAGAACTGAAAAAAAAATTCGGAAACAGGACTTACAGTCCTCTGCTGTTCAGAGGGAGCATTCGCGAGTGCTGTAGCCAAAGCCTGAATGGGCATTGGTTGGCCTACAGCATCACGGATTGGAAGACCACCCATGTCATATGGGACTGACATCATTCCTCCAGCAACTCCTTGAAGAGGGACATCTTGCATGTTGCGGCCAGGAGGGTAGCGATAAATGCGTTGCCTTGGAATCATCTGAGAAAACAACAGATCCTTTTTTTCAGTAACTCGACATCAAAGATAAGAGATAAGAACAATAATAAGAGAATATTTGCATAGCAGACCTGCTGCTGCATCATCGGCCCTTGCGGCTGGGGTTGTTGACCAGGACCAGCTCCGCGGCGCCCACCTGGGCGCTGGCCTTGTTGGCCCTGCTGAACCATTGGAACAAAGAAACTTGGCATCGGACCACCACCAGGTCTCATTCCAGGAACAAGCTGCTGCTGATATCCAAATCCAGCCTGGAATTATTATTGGAGGGGTGATTACTGATATATTTCCATCTAAATTGGTTATTTGCATAAATAGGCCAGTAAATTAGAAATGGTATGTTAATCTGATGAGTCAAATATAACCTGCTCACAACTTAGCAAAAGAATTACATCAACAAAAATGAGTAGGCCCACAAGTACAACAAAGTTAAGGCACACATAGATGAATTTATTACAAGCTAATGTGAAATATGATTTTCATGTGTAAAAACAATTACTAAAACAATGCATCAATAAAATAACAGCCTAATTTGCAAGCAAAAGCATGATAGTAATTACTTGTGGAGGAATCATGGCAGGAGGACCCTGCCCATACATAAATTGTTGTCCAAGACCAGGAGCCCCAGGAGGGTAGAGTGGCATTCGGGGTGCAACAGAAGGTGTAATAGCAACAGGCCTCATTTGTGAAAATTGTGCCTGCATGAAGTAAGTAATTACAGTGAAAAATGGCTACAGCAGAAATGCAAAAAGTTTCTTTAAGATTACTTCACGTTTATCACTTTAGAACCTAGAAATAGCCCTCAAATCATCATTCATCATTGTCTCATCATAAACCATAAAAATGAGCAAAATGAAAAATGGATGGCATCATATAGACTTGGGGAAATGATCTATGTGATGGGTTGACAATAGTAACAATCAAATAAATTTATCTAAACCCGGTCCAGCCATCAACTCAATTGAGGCATTGAGCAATTGGTAAAACTAATAGGCAACCAGTTGAACAGAAGTGCAATACAGAGATTTCTAATAAAATAATTAATTACATGAACATATTACACTAAAAAAATGAAATAGTTTTTGACCATCCTACAGTGAAAATAATGTCATGTTTAATAAAACTTAATTGCAATGCACGCTTGCTATTAATATTTATGAAGTAGTGCTTTTTAGGAATTATATGGAAAAAGTCAACATCAATCCTAGCTATTTTTCTTTTACAGTAAAAAAATGTCAAAAACTATTCTTTAACTATTGAACTATATTTGAAAATATATATAGGATTGATGGAATGTTTGTCATATAATTCATAAATACTTAATGTAACTATCTAATAACAAGCATGCAATGCAATCAATTTTGTATTAAATATTGAGCTTTATACCATTGTACAGTACGCTTCAATTGCAAAGGAAAATAAACCTCAGAGTATGTGAGGTTTGGGTAACTCCACCAACAAAGGGACACATTGTTCGCATCCCTATGATAAGCATCTTGAAGCCTCAAGATACAATTATCATACAATATAGAGTATAGCATTTATTGAATCAAATAATTAAAAGTTTCAGGTTAACAAGGATAATTTTGATTAACCATCAAAAGAGAGACGATTTATGTGACTGAATAAAGTATGCGTTACAAACATAGAAATACACAATGATCACACATAGAAATTCACAAGTATTGGTACAGGGATTTCTGTATTTAAAAATAGCAGTAAAATAATAAAAGAACCAGAGTGATAGCTGACCCACAAGTACAACTATATTACCTGTAACCTTGCTCTTCTATCTTCTTTCCTCTGTGCAACAGCAACATAAAGAGGTTTGCTAGCAATCATTTTACCATTCATCTCTCCGAGCTACAAAAGTACCGCCACATTTGTATATAAATGTTATGTTATGGCATAGTTCCTCAAACAACACAAATACAATAGCCAGTAACAGTTTTGTACTTACAGCTCTTGATGCTTCCTCAGGAGTTGAAAATGCAACAAATCCTGATCCTCTACTGACTCCATTTGGATCGCGCATAATCTGCAGTATGAGTGGAAAAGAATCTAATTGTTCAAAATCTGCCACAAAAATAAAGATTTGGCTAATACAGATATATCAGTAAAAAGAATCATAATGCCAACCTTGTATGAGGCAATTGTGCCAAACTCAGAGAACATTTCCTTGAGCTTTTCATCAGTAATGGAATCATCCAAGTTCTTGAGATATAAATTCACACCTTGATATTTGTCTACAGATTCCTTAACGGTCTGCTCAAACCGACCTTTCAGCTCAAGCTCCCGTTCAGATTTTTTCTGGGCTTTTCCCACATACCACTCCTTGTCGTCAAATTTCTTTCCATTCAATGCCTCCACAGCATTAGCAGCATCATCTGGATTTTCAAAATTTACAAAACCAAAATACTTTGACCTACCATCTGCATCTCTCATCAAAACAGCACTAGTAATGGTGCCATATTCTCCAAATACCTTTCTCAACTCATCCTCCGTGAATGACTCGGATAGGTTTTTCACATAGACATTATTAAATTTTGTCTTACTAAAAACATTATCTCTATCTTGCTTACGTAGGAAATGACCCACATACACCTGTTTATCATTGATCAGCATGCCATTCAACTTATCAATTGCATTCTGAGCAGACTCCTCGGTGTCAAATTGAACAAAACCATAACCTTTAGACTGACCAGAACTGTCAGTAGCTATTTTGCACGATAAAATATGTCCAAAAGTAGAAAAAGTATCATGTAAAGCTTTGTGATCAATTGTCTTATCCAAATTCTGCACCATCAAAACAATTCTCAAAATTATCAGACTCAATTAGTCCAGTCATTTGATATAATATAAAACAAACAATATGTTTCCAATCCACTACTTAAATATATCAAGTAAATACGCAATCTAGCCATGTAATGAGTAGCAGATGGCATAGCGGCCAACACTTAAAACACTATAGCAGTGTAGCAGGTAGCAGTAAAGCCGCTTCGTCGAAGTCTAAGGGAACATTTAGAAGCAATTAATACCTTACATATATAAAGGCAAAAAAAATAGAAAAATGCAAAAACTAAAGAAACATCATAAGTCATAACTTCAAAAAAGGTTATTGCTACTAATATTTCAAACACAATATAAACATAAATTCCATGCTTCCAGCATTTAAACGCAATAAACAAATATTTTTTGTTTAAAAAATACACAAATCATTTTATACTTGTTTTTACTAATAAAATCAGTGTGTATTATCGATTAAAAAATACACATGTTTTTTAGGGTTTTGTTATGCAAAGCGTTTTCAATAAACAGATTAGCAGACCCAACCCATGAACAATGACTGTAACGAAAATAACCAGATTAGCAGACCCAACCCGTGAGAAGAGCAGAGCACAACCGCCGCTACTATGACTTCACCATGTGCCCCTAAAAACCATGGTTAAGGGCGTTTAGGACATTTTCCTTTGCATTTACTGCTGCTGCACAGAAAAAGCTTATCTTCTCCGCAAATTAGCCTCAATCAAGGCCGCGAAGGCTGCTACCCTAATCTGCCACACAACAGCATTTTGCATAGCGCCAGACAACAGCGGCACAATGGGGGCCGCGATGGCTGCTGCTGACTACATAGCAATCTAGTGTTTAAAATCATCTCTATTTCAGATTAATCCCTAAATTTGTACAGCTTCAGTCCTTACAATTATATGTATAAAAATTCCAGGATTGATTCCATTGATTAAACTACCAATACAATCGACTAATTAATGTTATTTTCTAGAGAAAGTAAAACAGAAAAGAAAACGCACCTTGATAAAAATATTTGCAGTACCACTCTTCCTAATACTAGGATCCCGATGAGAATACATAACCCTAATGGATTTGCTGTTCAGTGGAGTAAAATTCAGCACATCCAATGCCTTAGCCGCTAAATAAACAACAGAATATAAAATTAACCACAATTCAGAATGACTTAAAGTGAATTAAACTAAAGTAACATATAAACAATTCAAAAGGTAAAAGAAACTAACCATCCTGAGGGTTACTGAAATTAACATAACCATAACCAAGTGAACGACGCGAAGCCAAATCCCTACAAACCCTAACCGAAACGACTTGGCCAACCTGATTGAACAGATCGTAAAGCTGAGAATCGTTGACATTTAGGTCAAGGTCACCAACGTACAACGACGTCGTAACGAAGCTCGGGTTCGGTGCGGAAACAACACCGTTCGAAGGAGCCGACACGGCGGCGGGAGTTTGATGCTGAACCTGAACCTGAGCCATCACCACTTCAATTCGATGATAATAATAAATTAATAAAAATTAAACCCTAACCGAACCACTTCACAGTTCTCAAAAAAGATATAAACTGAAAATTAATTTCAAAATTTTTTTTTTTTTTGGATTTTTCTTCTTTGAGCGTGTGAATGGACTAAGGATAAACCCGCCGGTGATCGGAACGGATGAGGGATACGGCAGAGAAACTGAAATTTTTTTGGATTTTTTTTCTTCAGTTTTTTTTTTTTTGGGAGGGCAGAGAAGGCTGCACTGCACTGCACCACACCGGTGCACACGTGTATGTAGTATATAAACGAAGAATTGGAAACCCTAGTTTGACTCCGTGACTGAAATATGCTATGGGCTAAGATATGGTCCACTTTGGTCAATAGTTTGGACTCACGGCCCATTTAGACAAGGTAACGTATTATAGGACACATGATGGAGACTTTGTCTGGTCTTTGTCTTTTCTTTTTTTTTTTTTTAATTAAATCCTTCTTAAACGAACAAATTTTTTAGACAATAAAATAAATAATATTAATTTATTTTTTTTTTATAAAACTTCGGAATATAACATTTTTCGCTTATGTTGCAACAATAATTGGTATCTTTTTACCTTTCAAAGTCATAAGTTTTCATTAGTTAAATATTTTTTTTCTTCATATTTTGTTATTAACCAATCATTCAAATACCCAGCAAACTTAACAGCATTCATAAAAAAATAATAAATTATGCATTCAAGTTCTTCTTTCCTAATTCGAGCAATCATAACCTATATTTATAATATATATGTACATGTAGAGGCATAAGACTTTTATTACTAATTTTTTTTCTTTTTTGCAATTGAAGCTTTCCCTAAACACGTAAACTTTAGGTGTAATGGTAATTTATAATGCTTTCTTTGAAACCAAATTGTAGTTGAATGTTGAGATTAAAGAAGTCAATCGGTACAAATCGATACATCACTTTCATAATATCTAATTCTTACTTATGATAAAAATTTAAGTCAAGTCATAATTCATGATTTAACTATTTCTAAATCAATTTCCTCTATAATCTCTAATGAATAACTTTGTATAAATATAAGTTGTAATTGAAGTAGCAATATCAATTTACATGGAATGGAGTTTCAATTGTAAATTCTCCAATTAAAATTTTTCTGTTAAAAACTTAAGAAAATAACTCAAGATTGATCTTAATTGTGAAAACAGAAAATGAAGAACGTTTTTAGTTCCGAAAACAGAAAACGAATAAAGTTTTTTGTTATTTAAAATCAACAATTTAACTTATCTATGAAACTTGATAATCAAAATGACTGAAAGTAAATACAAATAGGAGAATATACATCACACAATGATATATATCATAGTTTACCCAACTCGGGATATGTTCAACCCTCACAACTGTGAGATTTTTCAGTAAGTGTTCAAACGGAAAACGTTCTTGGTTTTAGACAGTTTTATTCAGATTAACCTTGATCGATTACAACAATTCCTTTCCACTAAGAAATGAATTCAACCAGATCACCTATCAATTTTTATAGATGACTTTACAATTCATTTTTAACCATAAAAAGATTTTCTACAAACTACTCAAACTATAAACAACATTTATAGTCTTGAGTTTACACAATAACGATTTAAAGAGATTGGTACAATAAAAATATGTTCAATTCGTGTTTGAGAATATATTTTTGATAAAATAATTAAGTGGAATGATTATGATATTTCAAGAGGAAAGCAAAACTGAATCTTTTGTTTGCGGTTGAGAAGCTTTCAAGTATGTATGTGGATTTTCTTAGCGCTTGAAATTCTGATTTTTCTTTGAGCTTGGGGGCATTTTATAGGCTTCAAGGAGGTTGATGACAACTAATTCGATCGTTGGATAGGTGTCCAGCTGACATGTATCAAATTTGACTAAAGACCACACTTTTTGAACCATGAATGTTATTGACTTGAACATTATGCGTTTTTACTTTTGTGATAATAATGTTTGATATATTGCTTCTCATTCTTAACTGTAATAATCATTTGTTTATGCACAAAGACATCTCAAAGATGTGTTTATTGTATCCAGATTAAGATTGCCTTTGATTCGTGCAAAATAGGGTGAATAATGAAGTACACATGTTGGAGATTGATTGTTAATATACTTGATAATGATGTTTATATTATGGAGATTAATTGTAACATGCTGGAGAATAATGTTAAAATTCTAGAGACTAATGTTAACATGCTGGACAATGATGTTATATATATGATATGATTATTTGTTTAGAGAGGTGCTTTACCTGTGTTCTTGCAAATGTCAATGAGGTTCATTTGGATAACGGTTGGTGCTATAATTTATCCTTAAAATTTATTTATTTTTATAATTTTGTTTGAGAGTTTAATATGATATTTTTAATTCAATTTTAATTTTATTTTGTTACATTTTTTTTTATTGTAAGGAGTGGTGATGGAATAAAATAAGATTTCTAGTACAAAGAGTTCTGAAGTAAAGTGATACACTCATGATCCATCGTAATTTCAAAAAGATAAAACAAAATTAAATTCCAACAAGGATTAAAGTCTTATCATAATTGTCATTATAATCGTAATGGTTGAAAAAAAAATTATAATAGTTTTATTGCATTTATGTATAGTAGATTATAAATAATATACATATATTAGATTGGATTACACATTCTTACAATTTTATTTGAAATGGTGAATATATTATATTGAATTTATTTGAAATGGTGAATATATTATATTGAAGTAAGTTTTGTAGATGTGTATTAAAGGGTTCAAACTAGTGATTATTTCTATAATTCTCTCTCTACAATATGCTTATATTCTCTTCAAACAAAAATTACACACATGGTGTTAATAATTGACTTGTGTGATTTTCCTAAACATGTATTTCCTTAGTAAATATATAATAATATTGCATTTAATTAGTTGAAATTTGATAATTTTTTATTTTAGAATAACTTGGTTATCTAGAGGCATAAAAATGAAAAATACTATGAATAAATTTTTTGGCATGGTTGTCCTTAAAAAATGGTTTAAAGTGCAACTTTGAACAAATGCTTGATGATGCTGAACGGAGTTCATAAATTCCACAAAGAAAGTTTTTGTCTAAACATCTATCTCAAAGTCTGTGACCTAAACAATACGTAGATATAGCTTTAAAAAATTATTTTGTCATCAATTTGTTGGAATGTAAAGAAAAAATTTACATTAAATAACACAATAAATATTTTATTTTTATTGAATCTCTTACATATGTAATTAGTCTCTAATTCGTCTCTATTGTATCAAAAAGTTTGATTGGATCAAATTTTTTTTTTTTTTTATCTTTGATTTATGTCCCAAAATATCAAGAAAAAATGATGTCCCAAAAATAAAAAATGCAACTTTTTAATAATATTTAAAAGTTCAACATTTTTTTTGTAGAACACTAGTACACATTGTTTTAAATCAATAGGAGTACAAGAGGTACTTAGACTCGCTAAAAAAATGTTACAACACATACAAGGCACCAAGACAATTTCAATGATTGTTACACCCATGTGTGAAATTGTAATATACCCTTATGGGTTGCTCATCCAACTCTTAAAAATCTTTTTCATATGGTTGATTATATACTATGTCATACCTCATACGAAGATAATTTTGTTTCTTTTCACCTTGATACAACACATTCTTCTCACGAGTCATATGATTGTGCATTTTTACTTCAATTTTCTCTTCCTAAACGATGCGCCAAATTGAGTAAAATGCACCATGACATTATGTTGGAATAGGTCTCTACACACCCATCCAATATATAATAATAATAATAATAATAATAATAATAATAATAATAATAATAATAATAATAATAATAATAATAATAATAATAATAATAATAATAATAATAATAATAATAATAATAATAATAATAATAATAATATTTGGAACAAGCTGATTATGTAATTTGGAACTTAAGTAATTTATTTTTAACAAGCTAATTATGACAATGACTATCACACTATAAGAAAAACACTTAGAAAATATTTCTTATTCGAACAAATGTTTTCATCTTTGAACTCTACAATGAATTTAGAATTTTGAGATTAAGTTCTTCTACTATTTTTTTATTTATTTTTCGATCATCTTCTTCTTCAGCCTTGAGTATTTATTTATTGATATAATTAGGACTTCAATTTAATACTTGTTTAATTCTGAATTGTATCTTCATTCCTAGTTTGGTCAATAATGATCTTATTCAAAAATAATTATGAACAAGATGTTTTTTGATAATATATTCTTTAGTCAATTCTTTATTTTCGAATCCAATCTGAATAGTTCTTCTAAATTGATTTTGTGCGTTTTGTTCACATTGAGTTTGTAAATTCTTCAGATTGATTATGTTCGTATTTTGTTCATATTGAGATTGTAAATTCTTTAGATTGATTATGTTCGTATTTTGTTCATATTGAGTTTGTAAATTGTTCAGATTAATTATGTTCATATTTTGTTTAGATTGAGTTTGTAAATTATTTAGATTGATTATGTTCGTATTTTGTTCATATTAATTTTGTAAATTCTTTATATTGATTATGTTCATATTTTGTTCAAATTGAGGTTATAAATTCTTTATATTGATTATGTTCATATTTTATTGTAGATAAATGTTGATCAAATTTTCTTCAAATTTTGACCATATCGTATTTCTAACTTGGTCAAAAAAAATTCTTTAATCATAAATCAAAATAAAATTTTATTTTAGATTTTCTGCAAAAACATTTGATCATATCTTATTTTCAATTTGATCAAATATTTTCTTCAATATCAAAACTCTAAGTATAAAATCAACTATGTTCCAAAATAAAACTTGTATAAGCTGCTAATTAAGGAGATTTGGCGATAGCTTGTTAATGAATAAGGATCATCCCTCTTTGGGATCAATGCAATAAAAGATGATATAATTGCCTTCGGTAACTTTGCGGTGGTGAGGAACTCTTGCAAAAAACCTATGATATCTTATCTCAAAAAGTCTCAACTTTGCTTTAAAAAATTTAACTCTGTACCCATTTGAATCGAGACTTTTACTGTTGTAGCAACATCAAATTTCCTCATTGTCCTCTTCTTCCCAGAATAGGGTTGTAAGCATCAAATTCAAAATTTCACTGATTAAATAACAACCTTTGATACTCAAAACCATAAAAAAGAACATTCGTTTTACGTTAGACACTTTCCACCCAATTGTTTCCAACCTTCAAAAGTCTCTAAGTTACTCCTCCTCAGAACTTTTCCTTTATTGTGTATGTTTTCGGATATGTCTCTGTCACCTTCTAATTCTGCACTAACCTTCCATTTCTCAACAATACCTTGTGTCAATTGGAATCTATCCACATTACCCTTTCTTATTTTAATATACAACCAATTCATAATGCCCCTTTTGGGGACTATATACTTTAATTATTAATTTTTCAAATTGTTCATCTTTCTTTCCCTCCCGATTCTCATGGTGGGTTAATCATTGACCCTACAATCACTCTGAATCTGTGATACTTAATCCATATATAGGCCTAAATTTGCATGTAATAAACCATTAAAAAATTAAATGAACCATATGTACCACCGTTTTCTCACTCAAATGTGCCTTACTTTATCAAAGTTTGATCTATAGTGTGAGTGGAGTATCAAGTGTTATTATTATGCAATTTCGGCTACATCGAGGACAATAACATGCTTTATTCAAATTAATTTAGTTTAATTGTACTTTTAATATTTTTATTTTCATCAAATTATAAAACTGATTCTCATACTTTGATAACCAACCGTTTTGGTTTTATTGAGATTTTTAAATTAAAAAAATGATAATTCAATATATATTTCAAAAGATTAGACATATAATTTTATGATATATAATAATATAGATACATTAATTAGTTATATGTTATTGATTAAACTACAAATATAAAATAATTTTGAAATTTAAAAATTAAATATTTAGAAAATTTTATTACGATTCTATAGATGTTAATCATTTAAATCATCGTATTAAATACTACGTTATTTAAAATATGTTACATTATCATTTTTTAGTTAAAAATTATAATAAAAATCAAAGTTGTTAGATTTTAAAATTGAAAATAAATTTTGTGAATTGATAAAAATAGATAACTAAAAATATAATTAAATTAATTAATTTAAACTCTAATATCAAAGTATATGAGAGTGCATGTATATATGCTTAATTAAGATAGGCTTAAAGAAGAATTGGAGAAGTAGGTGCGTGGACTTCAGTGTCCTATATAGCTTCACCTTTTAACCAAAAGCTCTCGATTCACAAGCCATGTTGTCAAAAAAGGATTTAATGTTTTCAAAGTCACACCTACTACGCTGAATTAATCAACAAATAACAAAAAAAATAGCGACAAAATAAAGTTTTGTTAATTCGGCTCCAAAGTCAGGAACAATAACATTACGTGAAAGAGTACAAAGACACAGTGGTACACATCTTTGTCTTTCTTCTTTCCCAATGCAAATGAAAGAAGAAATTACACTAAAGCAAATTAAAGCACATTACGAAAAGAAAAAAAAAATCTAAAAATTCCTTATTATTGCTAAAATGTTCATCATCATAAAATTAAACAAACCCCTTCATCTGCCTTCCGGGTGTAATGGGAAAAGCTCTAGAGTTTTATGTTCCTCTTCTATGTACTCCAATGGCCAACTCCTACTCTTTTTCAATGGACTATGATCTCCTTGATCTCTTTCCATTACTTCACCCTGCCCAAAATTAATGTAACATATTCAATAACCTATATCATGTTTCTTTGTTATAGACACATTGGGTACGTACGATAAATAAATGTATAGTTGTGGAAAAATCATAATTGATGTTTCATTGTTACTTTAAAATGACAAATAATATGAGGTAAACAAATAATAGTCTTTAATGCATCTTATTACATAATTAATTATAGTTTGAAAAGAATTGAATTAGACAACATAAAGACATATGAACATACCCTTTTGGGGGTGTCGAAAGTAGTAATGCAACTAAAGGTGGGTGACACAACTGTTGTGGTGGGAGTTCGAGGACTATGAACAAGTCCTAGACTGTTTCGTTTCTGCTTTTGTCTCTCGCGTGCTTTGTGGTTTTGGAACCAATAGAACACATTTTTCCCTTCAATCTTTCCGTACTTGCCAAGTTGAATTGTTATTTGTTCTATTTGTTGTGCATTTGGAGTTCTCATCCCTCCTCTGTATAACATCTCTAATATTCCTATTTGTTCTTGTGTTGGATTCCATCTTGTTCCTCCTGGAAGTGTCTCAACCTATAAATTATTATAAATACTTAGCATACAACTCTCATTTTTAATTATAAATAAATTCAAATAAATAAAAATTATTTTTTAACTATATTATCGCGGCTTTTGAAAAAAAATATAGTAATGTTCGAGGAGTTATCAGATACTAAATGTCAATATTTCTCCGAAAAAAAAATAGATTATTAATGTTAGTCATTGGAAGTAAAATTATGTCATTATCTTAAATTTTACAAAAATATATATAAAAAATGTGTTTTATATAGTTGAAATTAAAATTAAGCAGTTAAAAAAATATCTTCATATAAAAAAATCGCCATTTTTTTTTGTCATGGTGGCTGTAGGCATGAAGTTAATGTGAATTATTTATGTTCTTCTTAAAAACTCAATTTAATTTTTGTTGCATGATATGTGCACGTGAGTTAATTATGAGTATTGCATGAATGGAGAGGCTTAAAAGAAAGATAAAATAATTAAGGAGAGTTAAATTATGAACCTGGGCTTGTGGTGAAGGTGGATCTTTCTTGTTATCATCGGAAGAAGCAAGATTAATTCTGGAAGCACTTTCGGGTCTAATGAAAGTCTTGAGATCAAAAGAAAGAGAGGGGGTGTTAGTAGTAGAATGATCGGTGTTATTAGAAATTTTAGGAGCAAGAGGGCGTAAACGTTTGCAACCAAGTGTAAGGGAAGGTTCATGCTCCCAAAATCCACGTGTGAAGTGATGCACCTTCATGTTTTAAAATTTTCCACACGGTGATGAAATGGATGATGATAGGGAATGTGATTATATAGAGAATTTAATGATGATATATGAATGAATATGATGATGAGAATAGTAAAAAGTATACAAAGTGGGAAATGAGGTGTTGCCTACAAGAACCAAGACCAAATGATGAGGTGTAGTTGACTTTAGAATTTCCCTCTCTAAATTAAACTAAAAGTTAAAGACGACAAAATTCATCAAATCAAATCAAATATTAAAGTTTTACAACATCAACATAAAAGCACTTCTCTTTACAAAAATACGTACTGTGCCCGGGTTAGTTCTTGCCAGATGTGTAATTAATAAACTTTGGATTTCATTTTTATTAAGCTTATGTCATTTAATGATGAGTTATTTAAATAATATCAATCATCACATTCCCTTTTTATTTTTTTTGTTACACTATTCTCACATTCCATTAAATGTAATTAAGATAAATTTATTCGATTAACAAAAAAGTAGTAGAAAATGTTTAAAAAGTTGAAGGTCACATTTCTTCTTTTTTTTTCATCAAATCAAATATATATTTTTTTTACTTTCCCAACTTTTGACACATTGAAGGAGAAGGGAATGTTGTACAGAAATGTGATGTGTGGACAGAGGAGTGTGTGTGTTGGCCCGTCAAATCGGGTCGTTTTAAAATTTCTTGCTTTCATCATAAGGTGTTCTCACTTTTCGGTGCCCTTCGTGCTTCTCTCTCTTTCAAAGGCATTTTTCATAATCAATTAAAGTTAGTGAAGTTAGTGAGGAATGCAAAAAGATTCCTCCAATCCCTAAACTTCAAAATGGAACCCCTTTTATCTGCTTTTCTCAAGATACGGATTTTTTATATGAAAAAATAATGCAAAAGTGAAAGATTGTTCAGCATGTATATTACGGTGAGCCTGTCTTTTTTTTTTTTATATGGAGTTACATACTTATATATACAATTTCTTATATATTTGTTAATTTTTTTAAATAAAATGTAGTAAAAATGATAGTGTTATAAGACTCTTTTAAATATTTTAGATATTTTATTTTAATTTTGAAAATTAAAAATTTAATTAAAAATTTAATTTTAATAATTAAAATAAATTTTAGTCCACATAAAATTTTAAATTTTACTTTTAACTTTTGTAAAAAAAACTCTCAATATCTTAGTTTATAAGTTTTTTTATTCACTTTTAATCTTTAATTTAAAAAAAAAAATATTTTTAGTCTTTAAAAAAAATTCATATAAAGATTTTTAATCTAAGATAAGAAATATTTT
>JBBPBR010000005.1:54531382-54544971 GCA_037974775.1 Cicer pinnatifidum | reverse complement strand
TTTATTATTCAGTTAATATTGAATATTTTTTATTATAAATAATATAAAAAATTAATATAATACTTATAAATAATAAATGATATTTTTCTATATGAAATTGTGTAAAATATAAAAATTAATAAATAACTGTAAAAATTAACATAATAGTTTATAGGATGATACTTTTTGTCCCACAAAGATTTCTTTTCTCTCTGTAATGAAAAGAAGTGGACAACTATTTTTTCTTTAATCTTTTTCGATTTTACCTATACATTTTTTGGAGTCATATTTCATTCTATATTTTTATCATTTAAATAGTATACTATTGTTTTTCTTTTAACTTTGTAGACAATCACATTAAAAACTTTTACTTTCTGTACAACCAAACAACTAAAAATTGATCATTTCTTTTATTTTTATCTTTCTTCTTACCTTTGTTTCCTTTTCTTCCTTCTCATTCTGTTTATAAATCAAACATAGCATAAAGGATGGAGAGTGTGAGAGGTGAAGTTGGGTTGCATAAGAGAGTGTGGAACCCACACACATTGGAAGTGGAAATGCATCATTATTATGGGATGACAATGCCATCATTTGCACGTGTTTATGGACCATACACATTTCAATCACACGAACTAACAATACACCAATAAATATACCATGGCTTTTAATCATGATGTAGCAATAGTACTAGTATTTTGTCAATAAATAAAAAAAACTACTAGTACTACTAATACTTTGCACGAAAAGAAATACTAAAAACTATACCTTAGTAGTTCTAGAAGTTTATTAGTGAATCTTTCAACAATAATTGAAAGTTTAATTCTATAACTTTCTCAGTTTGGCTTGAATTGATGTTTATAGTTTAAATTTTAAATTAAATATATAAATTTTCTTTGATTTATTTTTATTATGTATTGGTATAGAGAGAGTAATTCTTTTAGCAAAAGGATATTATAGTTGTAGTTCTGAAACTACGCCAAAAATTGAAGTTTACAGCGCTTTTTTTAAGCCTTCTACAGCGCTTTTTTTTTAAAAACAAAACGCTGTGGATTCGAGCGCTGTAAAAGCTACAACAGCGCTTTCAAAAAAACGCTCTTAAAGGCATCTTTTATAACGCGCGCTTATTATGCACCTTTTACAGCGCTTGTTACAACAAGCGCTGTAAAAGGCTTACTCATATTTCATATATTTGGGGTACCTTTTACAGCGCTTTTTTGTAACAAGCACTGTAAATACAGCGCTTTTTTGTAACAAGCACTGTAAAAGGCATACCCATATTTCATATATTTGGGATACCTTTTACAGCGCTTTTTTGTAACAAGCGCTGTAAAAGGCATACCCATATTTCATATATTTGGGGTACCTTTTACAGCGCTTTTTTGTAACAAGCGCTGTAAAAGGCATACCCATAATACATATTTGGAATGCCTTTTACAGCGCTTTTTGGTAACAAGCGCTGTAAAAGGCATACCCATAATTCATATTTGGTATGCCTTTTACAGCGCTTTTTATAAAAAGCGCTGTTAAAGGTGTTATTTTTTTTTTTTAACACTGTATATATTTTAAAAGCGTTTTTTTAGCTTTTTATGACACTTTTTTTATAAAGCGCTGTCTTTTATCTTTTTATCTAAAATTAGTTTGAACCAGTTCACACAACACAACACATCCAGAATCAGTAATTTAGAACATATTCATGTGCATGTTAAAACAGAAACAGAATCAGTAACACAACCAAAACCAGAACCAGAACAAGAGCCCATAATCAGTTAAAACATAATCAGTTCACACAATATGATACATATATATTATCCTGTAACACAGTAATTTACAACATAAGTAATTAAATATACATTGAACCTAATTTACAACATATTCATATGCATGTTTATATATTGTCCTATGATCATATACATATAATAACTATGCACCATATAATATTCAGATCCCTTGCCCAACAGCATGCTATTTCCCAGAAAATCAAATAATTTTCATTTCAAGCACATACTCACACCATTCCTCCTTTAATTCCATCAGATCTTGCTCAGAATATGATGGACTGAAATTTTCAAAGTACTGCAATATAAAAATTGAACATATTATATTAAGTTAGTATCAAATATATAGATAATTTATATATGAAAATCATATAATCAAAATACCGTACCGTTTCTGGGATAATAGTTTTATTCTTGTCAACAATCTCCTTCATGAATCTCAATACGTAGTACCCACAGTCGATGTTGTTTGTTTGACGAGGGCACTTTATTGGGATCCATGTAATATTATTAGACTTTTGCTTCGACACTACCGCACCTCTTTGAGCTCGAAAAACTTTTAATGCACTATCAAATGAATAAATGTGATTATTTTAGCATGAACAAACACTTATTTATACATATGTGTAACAAAAATAAATGAATATTACTTACGTGTCGAACAAAGTCTTGATTTCGGAGTGATTGTTGTAATCGCCATGCAAGGGATCCAAATAGTATACAACTTCAGAGACGACATTGATTGCAAATAGCACCCAATGTGCCCTACAACAACAAAAAATTGGTTAAACAATTTTGTCTATACACAACTAATAAATTAAATTCTCATCAATTAAAAAAGATAAAATTACGTACCCTGAATTATATGGTGCTAAGAACAATTTATCATTTGAAATATTTCCTAAAAACATATTTACAATGTATTTCTTTACATTGTCTTCATCCAGTTTCCACATGGACGTTTTATGCGGAGAGAATAATGAGTATTTATTCGATAATTTCCTCGGGCACACGACCTTCTCATGCAAAAACCTTCAATGAAAATTTTAAACTAGATTAATTACCAATACATTTAATTAATTATCAATAAATGCAATTAAAAGTATTTTTTACCTTATATACAAGCTCATTACAGTTGCACTGAGCTCCTTATGTTCGAGAAGTTCGTATACGTGCTCCTTGTCCAACAATTCCTCATACTCCTCTCCAAATATTTCTTTATTCATGTGTATCATGCGCGAATCGTCGCTGCTGCATATGTTCTTTTTTACTTGGATGTCAAGACACGCCCCGTATTTACCAAGGCGTGGCTGACTTATTTTAGGAGCAGCAACAGCAGCGTTTGATTTGCCACGATCCAATTTTTTTATTGCTGCAAATTTGGCAGCTTTATTGGCAGCTCTATTAACCTCCAATTTTTGAGGTTTGCTGCCTTTTTTTGGATGTGCGGGTGATTTATTTATTTGGACCTACAAAAATGAGGTTAAATGTTAGTTTATTGAATATAAAAAAATTGACAAAGCTTATGCAATAAATGTGACAAACCTTATCGGGAGACGTAACTGATTTGTTTCTGGGAGGGCTTTTAATGAGGGCAACAAGGTTCGTGGGCCATGCCACATAACTACCAATAGCTTCGCCCAATGTCTGCATATCTCCGTCGTTGTCCGGTATCGACAATGGTGCAGTTGGTTCGAAAGCAACAGTAGGCGATACGTTGACATGGCCCTTTGGGATCAGAGTATTGTGCAATACTTCTCCCAAAGTATTGTACAATTTTGCTTTTCCCACCTTCCGATGAGTGGGCGAGGACAAGTATAGAAAACATGAAGTGACACCCTAAATCAATAGTTAAAACATAAGTACAGTTAATATATAATATTGTTTAATGCATAAGTAATTACATAAGCAAGTAAGTAATTAATTACCTCGGGAATAATTTTCAAATCGACGTTGCAACTCCCGCTTTCACTCTCCACGATGGATTTTGCCAGCAACTCTCAATACATAATTCTTTCGTCCCTCATCAAGGACAAAAGATGTCTGCAATGAAAAAAATTATAAGTAAAGTATTTAAATGAAAATATTTATAAATGACAAAAGATTGGATCAAAAAATTTACTTGAATATCATTCCATATGATATCTTTGGCATCCTTCAATGTCTTATCTCTCCAGTCGTCAATTGTTATAGGAATATTTTGACGAACAACAGTCCCAATGTAGCTCACAAACTGTGGGGGTCAACTAGCTGACCACTTTCATTCCATCCAACCTAATAAACTCATATAGTAAGTACATGCTATTAAAAAAAGCTAAAAAAATACACAACAAACAAAGTATAGTATACCTCAAATTTAATGCCATTACTCCTTGCTTTAATGACTTTTTGCATGATAGTTGCACCACGTTTGACTTCATTTTCATAAGTCCTACTGGTGCCAACTTCTTCATTTTGACATTCTAAATCTCTGTTTGTATCCATTTAACTACAACAAGTTCAACATGCAGTTTAGTATAACATCAACAAGCTCAACATGCATCATGCATTATTCTAAACAAGCTCAACATGTATCAGTATATATATTTTAAACAAGCTCAACATGCATTTTTATCTCTTTACATTACCTTTCATTCTTAAATTGTAACTTGATCTTCAGGTTCATTGCCATGTTGCGAAAAATGGGTTTGTTAACAATGTGTCTGATGTTTTTGTTAACAATGGGTTTGATGTTTTTGTTAACAATGTGTTTTTGGGGATTCCATGATGCGTACAAGGTGTTTCAAGAAAATCCTGTTAGAGAAAGTCATGTTAGGTATCTGATGAATATTATTTTTAAATCCTTTTACAGCGCTTGTTCACATAAGCGCTGTAAAAGGTATCTTTATTTGATTTTTAAAAGGGCCTTTTACAGCGCTTGGTAAGAAGAGCGCTGTAAAATGTCTCATTGTTTAATTTTTAAAAGGGTCTTTTACAGCGCTTTTTTTAAGAAGCGCTGTAAAAGGCATGCACTTTTTTTACATGCATAGTTCTTAAGAATTGAAATTGTCTAAATTTACATAAACATGCACTTCACCAAAGACCCTTATCCCCCACCCATCAACCAAACTATCCAAAAGCCAAAAACTTAAGTCTTAATTGAATCACTGGTTATGCTTGCCTTCTTAGACAACAATAAAACAAGAATAGAACCAGAATAATTCAGATTATATAATACCACAATAATTCAATAAAACCAGAATAAAACAATAATTCAAATTACAATAATTCAGATTACAACAATAAAACCAGAATAGAACAATAATTCAGATTACAACAATAATTCAGATTACATGCATGACTTATATAAAACAATTAAACATGTACATTAAGATGTCCTTCTTCTTTTCCTGGTGGGATTTACATTTGTTTGTCCATTTACAATATGAAATGATGGATTAATCCAAATTCCCTCATCATGATCATCTCTAAGATATAAACCATCATCAGTTGAATCAATTTCATGTGGTTGTTGTGATGTTGCAAATAAAAGATCATTACCAACATCTTCATCATTGTTGTTATCATCACTTATTTTATTGGTCGATAAGACAACATACCATTTATCATCAGAAGGATTGGTGACATAAAACACTTGTTGAGCTTGCGATGCTAAAATAAAAGGCTTGTCTTTGTATCCCACCCTATTAAAATCAACAAGCAAGAATCCTGACTCATCATTCCGAACGCCATTATTATTATCGACCCACTTACAACCAAATATGGGAACACGAAACATTGTGTAGTCTAACTCCCATATGCGCTCGATAACCCCAAAATATGATAGATTTGCATATATTGGGTTTTTGTCTTTTGCACTTGAGACATGCATCGCTTCAGCTACGAGAGTGACTCCACTATTTTGCATAGTGGTCTGATCATCTTGTTCTTTGGTATAAAATATGTAGCCGTTAATAACATAACCAGTGTAAGAAAAGACATGTAAGCTCGGACCATTTGCTAGCCACCTCAATCTCTATGAAATTGATCCAGGGTCTATGTCAAATTTTGACTTTA
The DNA here is from genome assembly GCA_037974775.1 of Cicer pinnatifidum. Lineage (NCBI taxonomy): Eukaryota > Viridiplantae > Streptophyta > Magnoliopsida > Fabales > Fabaceae > Cicer > Cicer pinnatifidum. The sequence continues at coordinate 54,539,161 of JBBPBR010000005.1, read as the reverse complement.
TGTGATTTTTCAACCATGTTATAAAACTTCGATTGTGCTCTCGAGTTATCCAATTTTGATTCCTATTCATGTTCAAACGAGATAACTGATCCATATGTATTGTAACATACGGTTGAACCTCATCATCATTGTGCAGAACATACAATTGTGCCTGCTCCAATTCTGTCCTTGATATAGTCAGTAGTCTCCTTCCAATTATCCCTTCTCCTGATAGTCTTCCCGAATGACGAGACATGGGAAACCCTATGGATTCAACATTGGACAGATATTCAGTACAAAATTCAGCAGCCTCTTCAACAATGTATCGTTCAGCAATACAACCTTCTGGTCGACTTCTACTTTTTACGTACCCTTTTAATATTTTCATATATCGTTCTATCGGATACATTCATCTCATATAAGCTTGCCCACAAAGTTGTGTCTCCTTAACCAGATGAACAGTAAGGTGAACCATTATATCAAAAAACGATGGTGGGAAATACATTTCAAGCTCACACAAAGTAACAACAATTTCCCTCTGCAATGTCGGTAATTTCTGAGGGTCGATCACTTTACTACAAATTTCCCTGAAGAAGAAACATAATCTAGTTAATGCTAGTCGAACTTTTTCAGGTAAAATGGAACGTATACCTATTGGTAGCAAATGCTCCATTAGAATATGACAATCATGGGTCTTCAAACCTTTTAACTTGAGGTCTTTCATACAAACCAAATTTCTAATGTTCGAAGAGTATCCTTCTGGAACTTTAACTTCGTGTAGAAATTTACATAAAACAATTTTTTCCTTTCTAGATAGAGTATGAGCGGCTGGAGGTATATATGTGTGATTTCCTTTCTTTACTGGAGCCAATTCATTTCTTATTCCCATATCGACCAAGTCCAATCTTACGTTGATGCCGTCTTTAGACTTTCCTGGAACATTGAGTAACATACCAATAACACTATCAAATACATTTTTTTCAATATGCATCACATCGAGGAAATGTCTTATATACAATGACTTCCAATATGGCAATTCAAAGAAAATTGACTTTTTCTTCCACCCAGTTTTGACCAGCTCTCCCGCAAAAGGTTTGCCAAATTTATTGGTCAAACCTTGTACTTTTTCAAGTATTTGATATCCAGTCGGTGGTAAAGGAGCTTTACCTTCCTCTGATTTTCCATTAAATGCATTTCTCCACCAACGATACTGATGACTATAAGGTAAAAATCTACGATGTCCAAGAAACACATTCTTCTTACAATGTTTCAACCGCATCCAATTTGTACTCTCTTCACATACAGGACATGCACACTGACCTTTAATGCTATATCCTGATAAATTACCATATGCTGGAAAATCATTAATTGTGCCGAACAACATAGCGCTCAAATTAAATATTTTTTCTTATACCCATCATAAACTTCCACACCTGTCTCCCACATACGTTTTAAATCTTCTATTAGAGGAGTCAAGTATACGTCGATATCATTCCCCGGTTGTTTGGGTCCAGAAATTAACAGAGACAACATCATAAACTTACGCTTCATACATAACCATGGAGGTAGGTTATATATTACCAAAATCACAGGTCACGTGCTGTGTGAGATGCTTTGAAGACCATGTGGATTCATTCCATCAGTAGAAAGTGCAAGTCTTAGATTTCTTGACTCTATCCCGAATTCAGGATACTCGTGATCAATTTTTGCCCATTGTGGGGAATCTGCAGGGTGTCGAAACATTCCATCTCTAATTCTTTCATCTGCATGCCATGTCAAGTGTTTTGAATCTTCTTCACTGCGATACATGCGCCTAAATCTTGGTATTATAGGAAAATACCACACGACTTTTGCTGGAGTAGATTCTTTCTTCTTATATCGAGAGACATTGCATTTCGGACACGCCTTAAGTAGTTCATATTCATTTCGAAATAAAATGCAATCGTTAGGACACAGATGAATCCTTTCGTAACTCATGCCAATAGAACACAAAATCCGTTTAGCCTCGTAGGTTCGACTGGGAAGTTCATTATCATCTGGCAACATATCTTTTATGAGTGTTAATAATTCTGTAAAGCTTTTATCAGACCATCCATTACTCGCTTTTAAGTTGTACAACTTTAATATCACCGACAGTCTTGTGAATTTAGTACAACCATTATATAATTCTTTCTCTGCCTCACTCAACAAACTTTCAAACATTTTAGGACAATCTCGAAGATCTTCTTCAACTGCTTTTGCGATCTCATCAACTCGGTCCGGCTCATATGTATCTGTATCGAAGTCAGTTGAAGCATATGTCGAACTATTCTCAAAATTAATGTTTCCTTTTTTTTTTCTCACCATGTCTTATCCAACATGTGTAGCTTTGATCAATTCCATTACATACTAGATGTTCTTCTAATTCATCTTCTCTAACACGTTTTCCAAAACAACATTTTAAACAAGGACAAACTACTCTATTTGGATCTTTTGCATTCTTTACTGCAAACTCAACAAACTCCTTCACTCCAATTTCATACTCTTTTGACAATCGATTGGCTGACATCCATTTCCTATCCATATTATACCACCTATATAAATGCAGTTACAAAACTAATAAGCTTTCAAAACATATCAACAAGTTTCAAAAAGAAACCAATATCAACTAACAATTTCAAAAACAGAACAAATCATGTGGTATGAGTTTTTGACTAGTAGAAGAGATTTAATATATATATAACAATTTCAAAACATAACACATATCATGTGGTATGAATTTTTAATTTGATAAAAAAAATCTAGTTAAAAAAAAAAATACCTGAGACAACGTAGATGGCGGCACAACACGTAATGGATATGAGGGTATGAGGGTTCCCAGAGTAGATGTGATGAAAGATGTAGATGATATGAGGGTTCCCAACGTATATAATTATTTGAAATTTATGTCTTTTACGGCGCTTGTCAATAAAAGCGCTGTAATAGGTAGTTAAATTCAATGAAAGCGCTTGTATTTTATAGCGCTTGTGAAAAAAGTGTTGTAATAGGTGGTTCAATTATTTTAAAGCGCACGTATTTTACAGCGCTTGTGAAAAAAGCGCTGTAAAAGCATACACGAAAGCGCTTCATTTTACAGCGCTTTTTTTGAAAAGCGCTGTAAAAGCCTTATAACATTATGCGCAAACGTTATATGACCTACAACAGCGCTTGTGAATAAAAGCGCTGTAAAAGGCTCCGTTATTTTTCAAATACATTTACAACAGCGCTTGTGTTTAGCAAGCACCGTAAAAGGAGCGCTGTTAAATATCATTCGAATGATATTTATGAAGTTTTGCATTTATATATTATGAATTATGACATTCTTAAGTGAAGTTAACTTTTCAAGTTTAATTTTGAAATTTATATTATTTTATATTTAATAGTATTTAATATATAATATTAAAATATTATTTTATCATCATCAATTTGATCACGGTTTCGACCTTTAAATCTTTAATTGATGTCTTTTACAAATTTAAAGTTCAACCCAGTTTTCTAAACATTATTAATAAATAGGGGTCTTTTTCATCATATTGAAATGGTTTTTTTTTTCCTTTCATTTAATGGCAGTTGCATATTGAGTTGATTTGAGCACGACTACATGTGTAAAACTTTAGATTACTCGTTAAAATTATAGGATCGTATTAATCTTGTATCTTACATCATCAATATTTTAAATTGATATAAAAAGTTATAAAATTAATTAGATAATGTTAATGATGTACTTCGCATATGACAAAAGAGATTTAAAAATAAAGACAAATTTAATTAATATTTTTCAATTATATAAACAATTTTAAAATCTTAATAATGTTGGGAATTAAATTGACACAACTCTATAACCTTAAGATATATATATATATATATATATAAAAGCATTATATATTGGATTGAATATGACCTCTTTAGGAAAATCTTAAATATTTGTTAACTAACCTTAGATAAGATTTTTGCTAAAACAAAATTTAACCGTACATAACAATGATGTTTAAGTAGATAAAATACTAAAAAAGATAGAGAGATTTGAATTGTAATTTTTAAATCTTAATATACACTTTTAAGAATTATTTTCAAGCTTAGAAAAACTTGGTGGAAAAGTTTTAAGAGGGGGAGTTGAGGGAGCAAATTATCTATTCATGTCTCTTTTTGCTCCTCTTTCTTTTAAGGTAAATGGAAGGGGATGAGAGATATGTAATTACCATCACTCATAGATTATTTAAAATCTATTTCTGGCTCTTGCTTGAAATGTAATTTAATAACTATCGATTTTATTATTTTTTAACAATAAATATTTCTATTGTGTTTCCTCTCATGTTCCTCACCCCATTAAACCAAATAGACTGTACTTGTTGTTAAGGCAAGTTATATAAAATTGAAATCTATCTATACGGAAAAATAAAAGAACAAAAAATACGTCCGTAGTATTTTTTTGATAGACAAGTAATTTACTTACTCTATTACACATTAGCCTCATTTTGCTAAGAAACTTTGCACCGATGGTGTTAACTATTATTCTTTTTAGTTTTTTTTTTAATAAAAAACAATTAAATCAACAAAAATTAATATATTTAATCTATACCATATATTAAATGCATCAATTTTAATAATATAATTATTTGAATTGTCTCTTATAAAAATATCAGAAGTAGTAACATTGTTGATTGCTTTATGTAATGCCAAAGAAAATGAAATATGGACAACATCATTGGTTATGAAAATATATTCTAGTCAAACTACATTTATACCGGATATTTGTATATAATTAATATTGAGCTTAAGTGTATAATTAAATCTCAAATTAATTAAAATAAAATAAATATTAAATATATAAAAATGATAAATTATATAATTTAAAATTTAAAATTTTGAGTTGAAATGTAATGTGAAAATATCTTATAATTTTAAAATATTTAATCAAGTATTGCCTCGTGACTTTATGTTTTACATTATTAATTCTCTATCTCTTTTTGTCGAGAAAGAGAAAGTTGAGGGTAGGATTGAGATAGTGAAAAATTAGTGAGGAGTTAAGAGAAAAGTGGATGCAAACGCGGGAAGAAAAAAGGTTAATGTGAATGGATGACAGGACAAAGACAATTGAAATTGATGGGAAAATACGATCCTTTCAACTGTAAAACTTTTTCTCTTATATTCCTTCTTTGGCTTCCCCCCTCTCTCTTAATTACTTACTTACCTTGCATTGTGTGCACGAACTCAAACATAGCTAATAAAGCTTTGACTACTTTTCCAAGTCTAAATGCATATCTAGCCCTTCATCATTATGTTCTCAGCTTTTTCTTTTAAGTAACAACAATGGTAAACATTCAATTCATCCACCGGAAAACATAACTCAAACGCATGTTAAAAGTGGCACTATCAACAATGTAGATAGATAAGTAACTTATTTCTTATAAAAATGTTATTCAATTTTTACATGGGTCATAAATATTTTATTGTTGGATAATTTATAAATATATTTTTTAAATATTCGTGAAACTTGTTTTGACTCTCAAGAATTTTTGAGATTCAATAAATTTTTGTTTACAACATAAATATGTTAATTTTGAATAAATACTTATGTTGAATTTAATATTACGCGGATAGCCACAGTTAGGTACAGTTGTTTACTTGACGTATACCATCAACGTTGTTGTGAGCAACATTGGCAGATGGTTGCGAGAGCATTTCTGTTGTTTTTGGTCGATTGCACACTCTTCAATGATAAGAGTGCCTACGCAGTTACTGTTTCGTATCTTGAGTGCTTCCGAGATCTTATTTCTTGCGGGGGATATGCATGGGATTAGTCCAAAAGATATCCCTCAACTCATTTGAACCCTCTACCTTCTTATATCGATAAACATATTTGTTGCGTTCCATCAATTTCAAAAGATGTTGCATTTATGTTCTATTGCCTCCAAGTGACGAACGATATGCTTGATGTCCATTGTAAACTTGTTTTATTGTCGTCAAACTTGTAACGTTATGATCCTTTATTGTCATCAATATATTTCTTGGTTTGATCATATTTTTTGTCATATCACTAAGTACAACTTTCTCTTCCTGAGACAATCGGCCTAAGAAATTATGACCAATCAGTTTTTTGGCCAATTCGTAGTTATGGACACCACATATTAAATGCAGATACCATCACTCACCAACATTTGATGGTGTACCTCTCAATCTAAATGGATATCACATTTTCTACTCCAAGTACTCCTCGTAGGTTTAACATTCTTCCAAGGTTTATATTTACCGTTTCTTTCACAACCAATAATTAATTTTGTCTTTGTTGTTGGTCGTGCTGTTGCAATTTCAAATCTAAAAATAACAACGATAATTCCATTTTCCCTTCCAGCATTTCTAGCCCATTTTAATAAATCACCTCGCGTATCAAACATCATGCCGGTGCTAAACACATCAGTCAAATCAACCATAACATCTTCATCTCCCTTGTTCATAGCGTCATTCATTGCATCAAAATCATCATACATTTCATCGAAATCACGTTCCAAACCGTCATCCATATCCTCAAAATCAGGTTCCAAACTTTCATATATTTCATCACTGTTGTCTTCCCCTTAGTCCATTTATTTGTATCCAGAACAAAGAAAAACAAAATTTTCAATATTTTGTTTAACATGTACATGAACTTCAATTTACGTAGGTTGAGGGACGGCAATGAGAGTAAGCTTGAGAGACAAAAGTGAAAATGAGTTTGAGAGATGAGCATGAGACGGCGAAAGTGAGGCGAAGAGATAAGCGAACGCCAATGAGAGTGAGGCTGAGAGACGAGAGTTAGTGTGAGGCGGGGAAACGGTGACGCGATGAGACGAGACGATGATAGTGATAGGGGGTCGACAACGATGGCGAGGGTTAAGGAAAAATGAAGTGAGGGTTAGGAAAAAAGGGGATGAGGGATAATAGAGAAAAATATATTTAATTTTTTAAAACAGGAAAAAAAAATTAATTTTGCAAATCAGACAATGTAGCGTCGGCCAATCTAACGCTAAAACAATGACTAAAATAAAAAAAATAAACAAGTGTCTACCATATTTTACTTAGCGTCGACTTAAGCCGATACTAATGATTAATAAAAACACAAAAAAATATTTAATATACTAGCGTGCGCTTGACCAACGGTAACTAGCGTCGGATTCGGGGGTCAATGTTAAATATGACAGCTAAAATGAGTTTTTCTAGTTTTGTAATTACATTAAGAGTGTTTTAGTCATTTTACTTTCTTTTTTTTTTTTTTTTTGTGGCTAGGGCCTCCTTGTCATAACTAAGCTTCACCCCTAAGTTAAATTGTAGGTATCTCTTGGTCAACCTAACCAACTCTCACCCCTACATGTGAATACCATCTTGTCTTTTCCAATGTTTAAGATGTGGATCTTATAATTTTTAGAGTTTGAATTTAGAAATGAGAACTTGCGATTTAAATATGAAGAAATTATAGTTAAAAATGAAGGTTGTTGAATTTTTATTAAAAAGAATGGTGTTGAAGATAAAGATTATTGAGTTTTTATTATTTAATTGATTAATTAATTAATTAATTAGTTTTAAGTTTTTAATTAAATAATTAAAATAGTTTATAAAATGAATTTTAATTTTAAATATTAAATATTATCTAGTCAAATACAATTACACAATCAACATGTGTCACTTCATTCAAAATTAACCATATTACCATTTTTTTTTACTTAAAAAGATTCATAAAATGACTTTTTTTAAAAATTTGCAATGGTATAAATCAAAAACAAAAATTACAGAACCTAAATTAAAACG
>JBBPBR010000005.1:54511409-54522003 GCA_037974775.1 Cicer pinnatifidum | reverse complement strand
AAAAAAAAAAAAAAAGCAAAACAAAGGTTCCTCCTAATTTTCTCTATGGGATGAAAAAGAAATTAAAAGTATTATCCTTCAATAAAAACAATTATTCGAACTGCCATATTTTTCTAGCTTTCTCTAGCCAACGATTCTTATCAAAATTATATACAGTCCATATCACATAAACTAGTTTCTACAACAAAACTATAATTCTTCACATAAATCTATTTCTTAGTATTGGCAACAATTAGCACATATCTATAAAAAAACACGTACTTGAATAATAAGATTAATCAATAAAGATATCCAACACGAAAAACACACAAAAAATAAAAATGAGAAGGGGATATCATGCACATAAAACTCCAAATATATACAATGATATATATATAATTAAGAGTTTATTGATATTAATTTATTAATATCAATCTTAAAGTTATTACAAAGTTATATTTGATGCGGCCGCAGTTGAAGAGACGTAAAAATTTCTAAAATATTTGTGATCAATAATCTTCAGGTTTTGGAAACTCATTCAAATCAGGTTTGAGTGAATTGAAAGAAGAGTGATGATGAAGAGAAATTTGAAGAGCATCAACTCTAGCACCAACTTGAGTAGCCTTTTTCCTAATTGAATCAGCCGACATATTACCATGTTGTTGTTTCATAGAACAACAACCTTGTTCTTTATTTTCTTCTTCTTGATCTTTCAACAACAATTCGGGAAAATTAAGGTGTGCTGAAGGACCTCTAAGGTAGAAAACGGCCGTGTCATACGCACGTGCGGCGGCAATAGGTGTTATGTATGAACCTAACCATATTCTTGATCTTTTGTTTGGTTCTCTAATCTCAGCCACCCATTTACCCCACTTTCTCATCCTTATTCCTCTATATGGTTTCATATCTTTTTTCTCTTTCATAATATGCTTCATCTTCATCTTCATCTCCTTATTCTTATTGCTTCTTGAATTCATCGAACTACTATATTCCCTATCTTCCATACCCTACCTACCTATACCTATCATATAACTAATTAAACTATACTATATTATAGCTATGAGCCTGCTACCTATCTTATATTTATATTTCTTTCTTTCTTTCCAATAACCACATATATATACACTTTCCGTGAGACATATTTCAACTGCTTTGAATTAAATATTAAAAAAATTATATTTAAATTTAAGTAAAAAATATTAACATAACAACTAATTATTAATTATAATTGTTTAAAAAAATACATATATAATTTATATTATAATTTTGAACATGAAGAAACAATAATAGAGATTCCGTTCACACCCGGAAAACACCTGCCCTTAAGGACCATGTTGCTTGTGTATCAATTTCGATTTATGTATTTTTTATTATATTCTTTTTGACTGAGTGTTTATTTATTATTTATTAGTTAAAAATGAAAAAAAAATACTAATATATATCCTTAAGGTATAAATTAAATATAATTTTTCTTTGAAACTTGTATTATCATTTACTTTAAACTTTAAAATTTGTTTTATTTAATAAAAATTAGTATTTTTAAATATTTTAATATATATATATATATATATATATATATATATATATATATATATATATATATATATATATATATATATTTAGAGTACATATGTGTTGAGTGGTGGAGTTGCCACACAGATAGGTTCATTTAGAGATAAGAAAGAAAAACAAAAATATAATAAAAGGTGGCCGACACAACCTCTCACAACCATCCTTGTCTTTGAAGACATATTGCACCAAGTCACCAACAAAATACGTACTCGTAAATAAACTTAAAACTAATAATACATATATAGTACACATTGCACTAAGCATATGTTGCTAATATTATTGCCATTGATATAACAATAATTTTAAGATTGATTTTTATACATTAACGGCTTCATATAAATATAGGTCAGATGGTAAAAATTTGTGAAGACTGATTTTGAACTCGTAATTATGAACTTCTCTGTATTTAGTATGCCTAAATTTTATCAACAGACTTTTTGAAGTAATCTTTTTTTAATGAGTAAAATTAAATATTTGTAAATTTATGATTAATTAAAGTGTAAATAAATATTTACGTGATAGTGTATAAATTAAATGATTTTAATTTCTTGTTCATAATTATTATAATATATGATAATACTAATTTAGAATGAAAAATGTAGTTTTTCTCTAAAACAAAGGGGGTTGGCTTGAATTATTACCACACAAGAAATTAGTTATTGATAGTCAAAAGTAGGATTTGTGGTTACAATAATGTGAGGTAATTATGAATGTTATGTTTGAGTTGAGTGTTAATGTAGGTGTAACAGCGAACAGGTGGATAGAATCAGAACGGTGGAGAGAAGTCGGTGATGAATGGACGGTTGGATTTGGATTGGATGAGAATAGAGGGTGACGTTCCGTCCACGCAAGTAATACAAGAACCCACCCCCACGTGTAACTTAGAATGCACTGCATTTATATCCGATGCGAGTGTTAAAAAATTTATGTATCTAATTCATATACTATCTATATGATTATATATATATATTAATTTTTTTAATTCAATTATCTTTTTATAAAAAAGATTAAAGTGACTATTATGTTAATTGTTTTTTATAAAAAGGATAGGAGAGACTACTATCTATGTTTTTATGAAAAGATAATTATGAGAATTAGAAGTGTCAAAAAGTAAATTACGAAAATTTAAAATATTAATTGTAATATTAAATTTATTGTAAATTATTATCATTATTTTTATTTATAAAGAATATGATAAATATCATCAATATATGTATAAATACAAAATTTAAAGTTGAAACCGACCTTATATTTGATATAATAATATTAATATTTTTATTTATTAAACTAAAAATCAAGAACACATTGTTTGATTAGTTTATTTTTGAAGAGAGGTGACTAATTTATAATTTTATTGTTGTATTTATTATACATTGCATAAAAATATATAATATAGTAAAAAATTAACAAAAGTCTTATAAAAAAGAATAAACCAAAGTTGCAACAAAGTCTTATATTTAAAATCTTATTTAAAGACATATGAAGTAATCCATCTTGTTAAGGCTAAATCAAAGTAATCAAATCTAACATATATTGATTTGGAGATTTATTTTATATATATATATATATATTAATTATTCACACAAATATTAAAAGATAGACTAATTAATACATAATACTAATTGCATCACAATATGAATTTGCACCCCCGCCACATTTAGGTATCAAAATTGCATTACAGATGTTAACATCACAAATATTTTTTTTAATATGAATTTTTTCTAATAAACTCTGCCAAGAGATTAGAAGGAAAAAAAAAATACTCCTATAAATTAAAATAAAAGTCTTACATCTAGGCCGATCTCTCTAAATAATTTTTACGTTATCTACATTAGTATATAATATATTCACTTCAGTAGAATAACATCAGCTCTGTCAATTATAATTTTCTTTTTATTCTTTAAAAAGTATACTTTTTCAATTGGAATTAAATCCAAATCACTTTATCACTGAAAACGAAAGAAGAATCACCCAAAATAGCTCCTGATGTTGGACGCGGGCTCCACCTTATTACTTGTAACATGGAAGATTTACAGTCGGCAGTCCATTATGTCCACTGGTGTTGTTTTAACAAACAAATTGTTATCTTGTTCAACATCATACTACATTTTATATTTATCTTCTCTAATAATAATCTTCATCAAGTAAAACACACCCCACACACAAAAATACAATGGCATACACTTGAAGTTAATGATGAGTGAATAAAAAGATAACCAAATGAGTCAAAATAGCTCAAATTAAATGAGCTCAATTTTAAATAATTTGATTTATAAAATAAGTTTAACGAGTTAATTGTCAAGCCAAATTTCAAACAAATTTTTAATCAGATCAGTTTGTTCAACTAAAACGAATGAGTTACAACTAAATTTATATCCTAAGATTTATTTCACGAGTATTTTTTCATTCTAGTATTACTAAGTTACAGATAAATACACGTTTTGTAATTGGTATCATTTAAAAAAATATAAATCAAGTCATTTTTAAATTAATAAGAAAACATGGTTGCTTAATAATAAAATCAAAAAGTGTCATTTGAATATAAAAATATAAATAATGAACCAGAGATGCGATTTAAATTAAATAAGGATTTGAACTATAAATGAAAATTATGGACCAAAAAGTTGCTGAAACAAGATTTTAGCAAAATAATAGGAAATGATACAAGAGACCACGAGCTTATGTGATCACATTTTGAACTATAATAAGAATACATATAAATGCAAGTATTGACTTAATCTTATCTACTTTTGTCATATTTTCAAATGGAGTTTTGGCTTAGTTTAACAATCTTTCTCTTAGCCCTGCGTTCGAACCCTAAACATATATTCAGTCTAACAATATCAGCATTTGTCAGTTGAATTAAGTTGTACGAATATATGCATTTGCATGTGATCAAATATTTCAGCATTTAAGTTTAGGCAGTACTGAGATATGTGCATTGCTTTTTTTTTTTGAATCAGATTTTGCTTGTTACCTCAACGCATTAAACGCCAGAGTGAAAGGCTATTAAGGAACTTCCCTTAAGTCCCGTATTATTTTCACTAACTACAACTTCTTAAGAAGTATTACTTTTTGAGTAAAAAAAAGTATTACTTTTAGCAATAGAACAAATCTCTCACTAAAATATAAACACATGTAGATAAATGACCATCTTATTATCAGGTTAAATATGTTGTATCCCAGATTTTTTTTTTACATACTAAACATTTTTTTACAAGCAATAAGCAAATACAGAACATTTATTAACGACACACAGGAAGCATAAGATGTGCTTCGAAGGGTCAAGTTTGAAAAACCAACACAGTTTACCAAAGCTTTCCTCGTAACTACATGTTATTATCCTCCAAAACACCTAGGGTCAGATACATAAAAATTTCGAGCGGAGATTACAATACCAGAGCTAAAACAACATGCAAAATTACACATTAAAATAGAAAACTCAATCTAATTCACCTCACTAATCCTACCCACAAGCCCCCAGCTCAATTCTTGAGCAACTACAAGCAACTGAGATTCACCTATAATCAACAAAAATAACAGCAAAAGTTGCATTTCTCAGTCTCTTAGCAACAAATCGGTACTTCCAGATTTCAATTGGAGATAGTTAGGGCAAGGAGTATTCCCTCCTCCCTTCTCCCCATCCCCCGAGCCCGAGCCCTACCCCAGGATGTTTTCCTCCCTTGTCCCCATCATCACAGATTCACATTCACTATTATCATATTTTACTCCAGAGTTCAGACAAATAACTTCATCAGCTTTATAAACCTAATAATAATATTATTACTTTTGAATTCTTCATATCGAAAGAACTATATCAATTTGCTTCCCATACAAACTACTAAGCAGATAGTACAAGCTGCAAACAACAAAATATATCATATTGAACTCAATCATGTAACAAAACTACACTTCAAATGTCAATCCTAAACTGCAATCTATCTTTTAATTAATCAAGTTTGTCATCTAATTCATATAATATATACAATAGGCAAAAAACTAAAAGGGTTGTAGCAGAAACATACCATCATCACAAGCAGCAGTACAGGACGGTGAAGATAAAACCGCAGACAGCATACCTCATTCCTCAATTAAAGCAATTCAACCCTCAAAATTCCAACATGCTTCTACACACAACATAACTGTGTAGCACTATCCTCAATTAAACATAACTCAACCTCAATTTCGATAATCCATTCTTGAACTTCAAACCAGTATGGCTTCAATTACAATGGAATTAAATCAATAAACATAAAACCGATCTTCTTTAGTTATATACTCATCATCCACATTCTCATCTTCTTCCAATTCATCATCAAAACACTTTTACTAAAATAATTTTTTGTCACCAGAGAACTAAATAGTAAACACACACAAAAACAAATCAATAAACATAAAACCCATCTTCTAGTTGTTCGTTTTCTATTAAATATTCACCATCGTCAACATTATCATTTTCTTCCAATTCATCATCCAAACCCTGTTTTGTGATTCTTCCCATCAAATCCACTTCATTAACCTTCCCATTCTCAACAACAATCCAAGGAAGCCACAAATCAGCATTCTTCCCCAAATCCCTATCCCAATAATCTCCAACAACAACAGTCTCCAAATTCGCCTCCCTCGCCTTCCCCAACATCTCCGAAAATTCTGAATCATCCGAAACCAAAAACAACCAATCAATCCCTCCATTCACCATCTCCCTCTTCAACGACGAATCGGCAGCATTTACCTTATCACCATCCTCCACAACCTTCACAAAAACACCAGCACGTCGCAACTCCGAAGCCAAGCCAAACCCAACCCTAGGCGCAACAATAGTCCTCGCAGCATCGTTATACTTATGGTTCCTACGGATAAACCGAACCTTTGAACGGTTCAATTTAATCGATCTCAATCGGTTCAGCATTTTCTGACGCTGACGCTGGTGAATTCGGTCGAAGTGAATGTTGAGATCGAGGATTGAATTGCATTCTAGACCACATACACGGCAGAGTATGGTTTTAGGGTTAGGGTTTTGGTTAGGATTCCATTTGGGGAGATTGAAGAAGGAGTGTCGTTTAGTGTAAGCGGAGATTGAAACGACGTCGGCGAAGCGTTCGGCTAGGGTTTTGAGAGAGAGTGCGGCGTCGTATGGAGGTCCACGTGGAGGTTTGTTGTCGAGGTCCCATAGGATGATAGCCTTGTTGTGTTTGGGAATGGGGGTGTTAATGACTTGTTTGGTGTTGATGGAGCATTCAAAACGGGCTTTTGAGGAGAGTTTGTTAGTGTTAGTGTTTAGTAAAAGAAGAGAAGAAGTTAAGTTGGAGGGAAAGTGAAAGTGGAGAGTGTGTATTGTTGTGGAAGCACGGAGAATGCATTCTTCGCTTCCTAACATTTGCTTCAGGCACCAGAAAATATTTTTGTTTTGCAATATCACTCATTCCATTTAGAAGAAAAAAAATATAAATATTTAACTTCTCTTTGAATAAAAGAAAAATGGAAATTCATGTAATTTTTTTTATGTAATTTTTTTGTAAGTGTTCTGTAAATTTAGAGGTCTTTTTTAACTTTGAATTGAATCAGCATCTCTCCACTTTAAATATTTTTCATAAAAAAAAAATATGAAAAAAAATAAAAGCAAGGAAGAAATCCTTATTGGTCAAGCAATCAAGAAACATCACCATCTTACAAAATATAATAACACACTACAAAGTCGTAGTTATAATAATTTAATAACAAGTCTCTACTTATCCTTATCTTCATCAATCTTAATAAGCAATTCAATTATGTATCATCATCAGATTAACTGGTCAAAGAATCATTGTTAATTATTTGGTTGATTGGCTTTATGCCTTATGTACGTTTTGAATTAAAAACTAAGATGAACTAAACTTAGAAAGATATTAAAAGCGTTAGAATAAGATTATTATTTAAGCTTCTGAAGATTAGTAAATGTCGGTTTTGACCTCCACCAAAAAACACCTGTTGGTCTTGATTTCTAAAAAAAAAAGTATAGAACATTACTACTATGTTTTTCTTCCTAAACTTTGATTATTGAACCTTTTTGACTAAAATTACACCTTAAAATATATTTTATTTTATTTTTCATAATTCATTAACGCATCTTTTGTGTGTGTATATTTTGTATAATGAAACAGTGAGTGTGACCCAAGTAGTTGATGCACTCTATGACCGTTGTAAACTCCATGCATAAAAAGAGGATTTATATTTTTTGTTGTACGTTTGTAACACAATGAGAGCCATTTTAATGTTTTTTGAGGTATAATACGAACTTAAAAAATTGAATCTCTAATAAAAAAAATATAATTTAAAAAATTATAAGTTAATTTAAAAAAATATATTTTTATTAAATGAAATATTAAAAACTCAAATTATTTTACTTAAATTCATTAAAATAAATAAATTGTAAATGACATAAAACTAATAATAAGTTTCTTACTATTTAAAAAGAGTCATTTTTCTAACACTTTTTTGAAGTAAATTAATCAATCAAATCTTGATAATATATTGTCTCTAAAAGATCATTATTATCAATGCTAATTCATTAAATCTTTTTTATAACAAAGTAGGTTGCAAGTAAGACTTCGACAACTTCAATTTTGAAAAGCATCTTTATGCATAAACAAATGTCACGAAAATAATCAACAAAATTATATATGCAATAATTATATTAAAAAATCAATCAAAGTCTTTCAAAAATCTTAATATATCAATAGGTCCAATTTTTTCTTCAAACAAGATTTCTCTTAGTAACTACAACTCCACAAATAATTCATTCCCATTAATATCAAATTATTCATTATGTTTCAAAACATGTTCAAAATGACAACAACAAGACTTCAAAGTTGCATCGTCCAATAATTGTAACTTGTGAGAAGTAAACAAAAAATCAAAAATACTTTCATACTTTGTATTGCTCAAATCTCTTATTAAGATAACAGTTTGATTTTAATAATGATTTCATTTTTAATTGTAAAATCAAGCAAGCAAAAATATTAATTCATTTTGTGTGATATGTCCAAGATAATGAAAATGAACCTTATCATAATACGTATAACATGTTCCTGGACAATTGGGTCAAATTCAGTTAACATTTGAATTAAATTAAAAAAATCTCATTACTAGTAGAATCTCTCATTAGAACCAATTTTTGAGCCGTTTTATCAATAGTGTTATCTTTTTTAGCCTTTAACGCAACTGATATCAAGTGATCATATTTTTTACATGATCAAGCATTTCAACATGAACATTATCAACATTATCATTTTCAACGAAAATTAGTAGCTTTTTTATGAAAATTTATCAAATTTTTTCTTTTTCTTACGCTTCTCATATTTGTCATATTTTCTAATATTAGGAGACAGAGTAAAAAAACTTAGAATTTATCACAATTGTGTCAGCTAATGATCAACCCTGCAACGTTTACTAATAAAGGATCTATTAGTACCATTGTAAATCAGAAAACCAGTAATAAGTTCCTAAAATCTAAAACCCTAACATCATATTTAATTCTAATAGATAATGAGTTCATAAAATCAATAAATCAACAATTTCAAACAAATTGAGTTCCTAAATTAGTAAATCACAACACCTGACCATCAAGAATATCCTAACATCAAGATTCAAGATTATAATCTTTGGACTTTGGTGGTGGCGCCCGATAGCTGTAACATATGTCCTATAGACTCACAGTGGTGAGTGTGGAAAGGAGATAATAGTTGAGAGAAATTAAGTTTAGTCTAAGATAGTCAAATGTATATTTATTTTGGTAATAAGATGCAAATATAAAATTTTAGAGTGGTTAGTATATAAGACTAAGGATATAAATGCAACTTTTCAAAGTTTAGGTATACTATATAAAAAATAAAAAATAAAAACCCTCTCTAATTGGGGGCCATGTCCCAATATTCTTACTGTACGGGTATATGGCTGAGTGTGAACTTACAGTTCTCGGTCGTCCGATTTAAATAACTGCTTAAATTACTTCACACAGTAAAATTGATTGTGTGATCTAAATACTTTAATTTGAAATCAATGATAAATGATAGATATGTATTATTATATAAAATTGTATACTCGTACGACATATAATAGCGATCCTAAAAAAAAAAATCACATTTACCAATCACCTCACATTTATGTCCATTTGTACAATTATTGATATTTTATTAATTTAGGTATTTCTACCCCACCTTTTTTTTTTTAAAATTAAGAAAAGGAGAAATTTTTATTAAACATCTATCTCCCCGGAATTTCTACCAGCTTTAATTTTGAATTTTGATTATGAAATACATGAGTCAGTTTGCACCCTATAGTGGCTATATTTAGGTGCCTCTCTACACAAAGAGTTTGGCATATGGAAAGAGTCATTAGTCACGATTCATCGAACAAGACAAAACAGCATGTGCAAATGTTTTTCTCTCTTGCCTACCTATATCGGTGATTAAAACATGGAACATTGAGTTATGATGTTTGGTGCACTAATTAAGTGTGATAGGAACTCGCAAACTCACGAAACTCTTTGCAAATGCTGGAACGTTGGGTGTCAATTCCAAAATTTAGGATAACATACTGTGGTGTTGTTAGTCTTATCTATATTGATTCAAATTAAAAACTATTAATTAGTTTAAAAAAATTGTAAACTCGCACAAAAAATAATTTGTATTAGATGTTTGTTGATCTCTTTATTAACAATAGAGTCTGATCTGAATGTACATAAGTCCAACTTTTATGATTTTAGTGTAGTTAGATATATTAAGATTGTTCGATAAAGAATAAACGGTTTATATTTTAAATTTAGATTGTAAATTTAAAAATAATTATAATTTGAACTTGAAATTGAACTGTCTAATTTTAATCAAACGATTTAAAATTTGTTGAAAGAGTGAATGAAAGAAAAATAAAAGAAGTTAGAGTTTTAATAAAATACAAGAGTGTTAATAATGATTTTATGATACAAAAAATTTAAATAGTAATCTTTATTTAACATATATAGCCTTATAGGGATACATATAGATTTAATCATAAATAAAAACAAATT
>JBBPBR010000005.1:54499798-54510930 GCA_037974775.1 Cicer pinnatifidum | reverse complement strand
TGACTAAATTAAACCACATGCTAATTTAATCTTTGGATGAAATTGATTTTTACCTCAAAAGAAACCACAAATACTCTATGTGGTAGTATTTTATTTTTTTTAATTAAGACACTTTAAAGTGTGTAAAGTGAAAAAAAATCAAAAATTACTATTATAACACATTTAAAATTGATTATGATATATCTACAATATAACATTAAATTTATTATTTATTAATTGATATCATTTCTCCTCTTATAAATGGTAAAAAAACTACTATTATTTATTCTTGTACCTAAAAATACTACTTTACATACCCAAAAAATAAACATACAAAAATATAAAGTATTTATTTTGTTTTAAAATAATTAAATAATTTGATCTTCCCAGATAATATGAATATATATATATATATATATATATATATATAAATAAAATAAAAAAGATTATTATTTTAATAACTTTTTTATTGTAAATGAATCAATTATTAAGATAAAGTTATATGAATATAGAAAAGATGAGTTGGAAAAAAAATAAGAGCATGAACATGCCAAAAAAGTTGTCTTGTATGAGCAAACAAATTTATTGATTTTTAATGATTGTTTGTGGGTTCCCATAAACTAAATCAAAATGAAATACTGACAAAAGAATATGCACTCCAAGGAAAACTAAACCTTCATCTCTCACTTTTGGTTTGTTAACAACACCTTTGATCCTACCACCTTTTCTTCAATCCTTTCATTAATCAAAAGTCTTTTCATTATCATTTTCTCCTTCATTCCTTTTCTTCCTTCACCATTAGAACATTCTATATGCATAAGAACAATCTAAATTGATGGGTCAGTGGATACACTTACATGTTGCTATTGTGGCAGCTTCTGTTGGATGTGTTACAACCCTTCTACTGATTTTCATATGGAGGTTTTGTCATCACAAAAAAGATATTAACTTTGTAATTGAATCAAATAGCTTGAATCAATTTGATCAAAGGAGAAAAAACAAAGGAAATTTTCATGTTTTTCATAAAAGGGTATCTGAAAATGGAAGAAAAGATTTGTTTAGTTGGGTTGATAATCCATATCTAGCTGCTGATGCTGTAGAAAATGGATGGTCAAGATTTGCCTTTACTACCAACAAAAGCATTAACATTTCAAAAAAATCAAACCTTTTAGGATCATGTGGAAGAGAAAATGAAGCTGAGATAAGTTTTGAAGTGTGTCAAGGATCAAATGAATTCATGCAGAAGATTAGACTCAATCATGGTTTGAAAAAGTTGTTTTTTCATCCAAACAACTCTTCAATGAATGTTGCTTCTGTTATTAGAACTTCTCTGCCTCTGCCTGGTCCTTCTTTGATGAACCATGCTTTTCCACAAGAGGCTTATTTTGAAATCACTATATTGTATTCTTCTTTGAGTGGTGATGATGAATTGGTGGGAAGAAGAGAAGGGGAGAAGACAAAACTCTTGATTGAAGATAGTTCAAATGATCCATGTGATTTGAAAAGTGTTGAAGAAATGAAAGTTGAAGGGAAAGAGGGTGGGAAGAGTGGATCTGTTGTGATGTTTTCATTAGGGTTAACAGCAGGAGAAGCTGTTCCTATGAGAGTTCCAGGAACTTATCCTAGAAGCATTGGATTCAACTCCAATGGTTCTGTTTTTCTTGATGGTAATAATAAATTATCTTTCATTTTATTTACCATTTTAATTAAGTTTTAGCGCTTTATTAGCCTTCAATATAGTGTCACAAACTTGTGGATAATTGAGTCACTTAAATATGTATAATTTAGAAATTTGATATTATGTTTGGTGTGTGTGAAAAAACATCAAGTATTGAGAAATCAATCTCTTAAATAGATCTTTGTATTTGAAGAACTATAAGATTCACTAATTAAAAAAAAAAAATAGCTTGGGTTGATGTGATAGAAAGGGAAGAAGATAACTTAACTAAAGACAAATTTCTAATTGTCACCTAAAAGATCAACATTGTGAAAGGCCCACATGAAATGTTTCAGGGAGTATAACTGCAATGTTGTACATTATAAAACAATAATAGATTAGCTATATGTTGTAAATAAATAAGTGATTGAACTTAAATGGTTAATCAATTTCATTTAATTTGAGTTTGATTTTTTGCTAGAATAATGTTTTGTTAGACTTTACTTTTCTCGCGACTTTACTCTGCTAATTAATTTGAAGTATTCATACTTGTAAAAATAGTTTCAATTTTGTATTTCTTTCTAGAGATATCTAACTGTCAAATGTGGTGACAGGAATGAAACTTGTATTGGAGTCTGAAAAAGCACAATGGGTAGGAACTGATACAGTAATTGGTTGTGGATACGATCCAAGACAAAAGAAAGTTTTCTTTACATTAGACTCAGAATTAGTGCATGTAATTCACTGTCAATCAGAGGAATTTGGCACTCCACTATGTCCAACTTTGGCTTCAAATATAGACATTATGGTTTTAGTTAATTTTGGACAAATAGCATTCAAATATGCTCCTGCAAATGCACAAAGAACACCAAATCCATGCTTCATAGCACCACTTGTACATTCCCCTGGTGCCACCCTTGGATTTGATGACAGTAAGGAACTATTCTCAATGGGAAGGATTGATTCTCCGTGGAATAATCGATCGGCTATGAAAGGAAATCATAACAATCAAACGTTTGATTTTGATGAAGAGTCCGAAGCTGATTTGTTTGAAATTGTGTTGGATGGTTCTGAAAAATCGCCATACACAGTGTCGTTATCATAGTTAGGTTGTCTCTGGTAGTTAAGTGTGTGTTTGGTTTTGCGTCTGACACATTTTTCAAATGAAAAATGTTTGTATCACATTTGAAAGCACTGAAATTATGTGTGGACACCAAAATAAGTACACACATTCACTTTGTTGCTGCTTGATCAAAATTCGGCATGGCTTTGTTGTACATACATAAACTTCACTTGGAAGTGTATTTTTGGAAATAGATTTGATGCACTCGATCGTCATTAAAGTCAATGATTTTGACTATTGATGAAGATTGGACGGTTAAGATTTGAAGTTCTCGATGTGATGAAGGAATTGTTGAGGGAGGAATTGTTGACTAATTTTGTATCTTATCTTCTGAGTATTAATGAATCATTCCTATATATTGATGTTCAAAACACCTAAAGTGGTTCACATGTACATGGAGAATTATCCTCAATTGTGAAGGAGTTAACACTGACAAACTTGGCCATAAACAGTTTTGTCTGTTGTTATACAAACTATAATAAAATGTTTTCTCCTTTGGTGGCTAATTGCATAAAGTTTTGCCTTTTGGAGTAGAACATTTTCTTCACTTAGTAAAGAATTAATTTTGTATTCTGATATATTATAATTACTAATTCTCTAAGGCTTTCTATTTTGATGTTCTGCCAACATTCTCTTTGCGGGTCAATGTAAAATAAATGGCCATGGCAAAGCTAATGAGGAAAGAGATAGAAAGAGGAGGATACATAATTATTGCTATAAGACTAACGCATTAGTTACTGTCATAATTCTGCAGCAATGTTCCATAATGTCTTATTGTATATCTTAGTTACTGTCATAATTAAGCAACAATGTTTAATAATGTCTTGTTGCATGTCTAATCTTAGTTTATGTTTAGAATTTTAATATTTGAATAATGTATTTCTTCAACTTTACCCTTAGTTGGAGAGAGAACTTATGCAATTAATGTACTAAGAGATTAAATACAAATGCGTTTTATATAATCCCACGGTATCTTGAGATCTTGATCCATTGCCAAATTAACCAAATGGTAGATATTAAATCTTTCGGGCATATTACAGTAAATTGACTTATTTAAACTTATTTATTAATATAAACATTTATAAAACTGTTTGAGAGAGTTTATAAAAACATTTATAAAACCATCTCAAATAGCTTATAAAAACATGACTATATTTTAATGTTGTAAAAATATCTTATACATTATTGTTATAATTTTATGTTTTATGAATTCTGATCACAAGTCATCTTTAGATTAAAAAAACACTTCTGTAGTTGATGGACGCATGTCAACAAAACTAAAGCAGTTGGTGTGTCATGTGTGTGCCTGCATTCTAACAATAATATTAATCAATTATCCTCTTTTTAAGGGTTCATGCATCGAACCAAAATAATCTTAATAATCCTGACTAACATACATTTAATGGTTTCAAAGCACCTGTCAACAACCTCCACGTGTACCGATTAACATGAGAAAGTTGTTATGTGTTGCATTAATGCATTTTATTGCTATTAACAATTATCAATTAAATAAAACTACACAATCATAGTGGATCTTCATTAAGTAAGACTTTCTCCGAATCACAGCTGGCATTAAACAAGTATTTCAGAAAGGTCTAAGCCAAATTTTGGAACAATGCTCACGATATAATGATTATACATGAAACCGTACAATTTGAGGAGAACAATCTTTGCGCGCACTCAGTTACAATGTACATTTCAGTTCTATTGTTATGAAATCGTAAATTTTTTGGTAGCACTTTTGCTCTCGCTCTCTTATTCACTTTCCAAATGTAGCATCTATGATTCTAAATATTTGTTTTGAATCTCTCAATGTAATAATGTGTTACTTCTTCTTCATTGTAATTCGAAATGTGCCATAACTTGGTTCCTTCTGGTTTAAGTTTATGTTCTTCATTTCTATCAAACCCTAAACTCAAAAAAGCATGCACCACAAAGAACAACAGATGCAAGGACAATGATAAACATTCTCAAGCCTATATTATGTAGTGATGATTACAAGTCAAGCCAAATCAATAAAGATTGTGCAAACAGAAAACAATGATCCTAGACCCTCCAAATGATGGGTTTAACAATCAAGAGGAAAGAGATGCAGGTGCAGGCACCTATGAGACTTTAGTCAGGATATAGTCTTCAAAGAAGTATATAACTCAGACGAAGACGATAATCAAGAATGAAAACATGCGTGGATGACTCTCAAAGAACTTGCAAGTAGGGATGATAAATGGCTGCTAACTTACCACAAAAAGTGAGTTGAGATTTTGTGTCCACCCTATTTGGGCTAGCAGGTTGGTTTAATAGAAAATCAAAATAGAAGATTTTGTGCTAAAACTTGTCGGGATTAATTAGCTAATGATTAACTAATGAAGGAATAATGTGATACTGGTATGCAATGAGCCAACGGAAAAAATTAAGCCTAATGTAACTCGTAAGCATTTCCCCAAATAATGATTAGAAACTTAAAATCCTTATACCACCACTTAACACATCAAAGAATAGCACAGGCCAAAAAATACTGTCACCCTAAGCTAGCGAAGAAAATATTACATAAATTACCAGCTACAAGACTTCCTTTATCACCCTGGATTTCAAAATTGCTCACCTAAAAGTGGAATAGAACTGACATTTTGGTACGAGAAGAAGCAGAAGAGAGGTGTACATCGTTCAACTATGGCCATCAAGGACTGACGCCGCAATCCTTTCCAATGATTCAGATGCCTTGTGAAGATCAGACTCTGAATGCCCTGCAGAAACAAACAATCTAATTCCTACAGGCAAACGACACTTGTCCAATGTTGATCTTCTGGAAGCCACCACATATACAGAATCTTCTTTCAAAACCTGTGAATACACAACATTAAGAACCAACAATATAAAAAAATAAAACTTAACATTGTCATACTGCATATCTTACGCGCTCGGCAATATTTTCAAGCAGATGTAGGTCATCTTTCAAAGAACCCGTTGACTTCTTTAATCTCAAATAAACAATTGGTGACTCTGGATGACTTGCAATTGTGAAGCCTGGTATTTTCAACAGCCCTGCAGTAGCCAATGTATCTAAGAATCAAAGTTCTTATATTATAAAATCCTTGTTTTATTTGTAGACAAAGGCATAAATAAATAAATAGCAATTCATACTGTTGTGCTAAAGCCAAATCACGGCGCTACTGCAATACAATTCAATTCATGAAAGTAGCAGTAAGATCAAAGCCTACCTTTCCATAAAACAGCAATGTTGTTCTTCAACTTAGTTAACAGATTGGGATTTTCCTCAAGGACATCAATAGCTGTAATTGCAGCACTTGCAAGATATGGAGGCAAAGAAGCAGAAAAGACGTAGCCAGAGCTACTCAAACGCTGCCAAGGTTGAAAAACATAGAGATATTAGAGCAGGGAAAATGAATGAGAAATAATAGCCATCATCAGCCAATCACTTAATTATTCGCATCGCTCCATCATGCAAATTTCATAGTTCAGATCCGCAAATTCAGGGATTGATGAAGGAAAAGTTAAAAAAAATGAAAGAAGTTTCTTGAGAAACACAACCTCTAGACGCAAATATAAGTAAAAGTAGTTACGAATATTAGTTAACCCAATGTAATTTCTTGATGTAATAAAACATAATAATTGCATTCTCCAAACTATCCTTTCTCTTCATACATTTTCCTCTGAAACTTGTTTTTCAAGAGATCATTAATTGAACGGCAATCATAGGAATGATAACAATAAATACAGTAAAATCAGTTAAAATTGGGTTATATTATGGACCATCAAACATAACTAATTTTTATAACTTAAATATGAGTCCAGAGGTAATAAATTCTTTATTTACACTTGTACATTTTTTTCCTAACTTTTTATGTTCAGTATACATGGAAATCCAAAATTGTTATGAATCAGTTATCAGTATCACATATGACACTACCATACTTGGTGATCTATAACTCTTGCACTTCCGGTGCAGAATCCTCCTTCGGTGGCCAATGCATGTCCCATAGAAGCAGTTATAAGATCTAACTTCTCAACCTGCAAAACACAACCACAAATCCATAAATAGCAGTACAATTTTGAATATATACCCATGCCCAAACAGAAATTTCAGTACATACTGGAACTCCATAGTGTTCAGTGAGACCTCTTCCATAACTTCCAAGCACACCAAATGAATTGCTCTCATCCAGTAAAATACGAAAACGATACTTTTCCTTCAATTTAATGATCTCATTCAAGGGTGCAATTTGTCCAGAATTCTGGGGGTAAATACAGGGAGGCATATGTCATTAATTACTGATCAAACAAAATTAGTTTGCATGCAGGTAATGCACATGGCAGATTAGATGAAGTATGACAGCTACCGGAAAAATAACTACTACAACTCACAATGGTTTAGAAAACCAGGGCAAATAGCAATATTTTTTTAAAGAACAATATTGCAATCGACACAAATCTAACAGCAACACCAACATTGCTTTTAAACCTGTAGGTTGTAAGCACTCCATTGGAAGCACAGTAAAAATGTGCAAAGCTAATAAATAACATGCATGAAAGACAGGATCTACCTGGTAGATAGCTTCAACAACAATATAACGCCTCAAATTCTTGGTCCCCTTATATTTGAAAGTAATGTTCTCTAAAGTTTCTCTTAAAGAATCCATGTCATTGTGCTTAAAATACACCACTGTGCTTCTGGAAAGATATAGGCCATTCTGAATTCCCCAGTGGACTCCCTCATCCCTGTTAAAAGATATAAACTTGTGTATGAAACTTGAACCAGCTTGAAACGCCAGATTTATATACACAAAGCCTCCATTGATCAGCCGGTACCAAGTGACAATATTTTGCTATAGTTTGAAATATAAAGGGGATGGAAAAGATTAGGGACCATTCTTTACACCATTCTAATAAAGAATTAATGCAGATAGTTTTATATGTGGAGTCTAGTTACCAATGGCCAATATAATGTCATCAGACAAAAATACTGAGGAAAAACTTAACAAGATTGCATAGTAGATATTTAAAGAGAAGCTATGCATACTTACGCCACAATTATATCTCCTTTTTTAGAGAAAGCAGGAATAGCACTGAACATGGTGGAAAGTCCATAAGAGTATAGAATTGAATCAGGTGTTCCTAAAAATTTTGCTATTCTCGCTTCACAGTCAAGATGGACATCTGGGCAAAGGAAAAGTATCATAAGGGAACATGCATTTCTTCAAAAACAAACTATTAAGACTGAGTCATACCAATTGTTCCATAAAACCCACGGGGACCACAAGAAAACAAACTATTAAGACTGAGTCATACCAATTGTTCCATAAAACCCACGGGGACCACAAGAACCAACACCATATTTCTCTAAAGCAGACGAGCATGAGTCCTACAAGATACAGTAAATATAGAGTCACTGCATCAAATCAGTACCCAAAAAAATGGATTTATTGATATGGGATCATTTCCTTACAAGTAATTTTTGATGATCTATTAACCCAAGATAGTTTGCTGAAGCAAAATTGACAACTTCTTTACCATTAATTATGGTATGTGGCCCAGCAGCACTGCATAAGAAATATCTTGTTATCAGGGGTACACAAAAAAGATAATTGGCTGTTTTTCACAATAACCTACTGTTTAACTTCCATATATTATGAGCTCATCAGGTACCTACCTATTAAATCACAATAACCTACCTATTAAATCACAGGGAATAACTTTTAATTTATACTCATTTACTATATCGAAACAAAGAAGGCAATAAATATAAGAATTTAAAGGGTGGTCCAGTGCACAAGACTCCCATTGCAGTGGGGTCCGGGTAGGTCTGATCGGACAACCTTAACCCTGTTACGGCGATGACAACCAGGTCACAACGTAGCAAACTTACCAATGTGCCAGGGCTCACCCTGAAACATCTCATGATATTAATTCAAGGAAAGCACACAAGTAACATAAATACTAACGTGCTTAAAACATTTAAAACAAGAAGAAAAAAAAATATATGATGGTGCTACCACTAGAGAAAATGTAATTACCTTTCCAGCACTGCTGGTTCATACTGCAGCTCTTTATCAAGAGAAGGAATAAGGGGTTGTGGAACCCATTCATCACATAGCTCATCAATTTCCTACAGACATTAAGCACAAATTTCAAAAATGACAAATTACAACATGATGATTCGCATATTGAATTGTACAAGAATTAACATGGAATGATATGACTAGAGATTCCGCACAGTAACTTTAAAAAACAGTAAAGAAAGAACAAAAAATCCACCATAAGGAGATCTAAAGATCAATTGATCTTGTAAGCTCTAAAATGTCTTAAAATAGAGACACCCCATGCAAGATCCATAGAAGTATTGAAAACAGCAATAGACAAATGTATATGACTCATACAAACATTTCAGCTGCACAACATGCTCATACTAACATTTCAACCATTTGTTACGGATTATAAAAAAAAGTGGTTTTAGTACCAATAATATAGAGATTAATTTTTAGAGATTTTTAAAAAAGCCTAAATTGTTTTGTATTTGTCTGTTGTAATAATCACTTTTTAAAAAAAAAATCAGTTATGAAAAAATGATTTTTTTTTATAAGCTACTAAAAACATTCTCATTTTAAGCGGTATTTAGATTTTTTTTCAGATTCTTATTTCTTTTTAAGACTATAACAAGCAGCTGCAAACTTTCAAAAGTGATTATTTTTATTAAAAAAAAGCGATTTTGTTAACAAAATAAGGACTCACAAATCCCAACTTTATATTCACATAAAAAGTATTGGACAAGCTTTATACAGCTCCACACAGCTAACACAAACTCAAAATAACTATAGAATTATATACATATAGCAAATCATAAATTGTGCATACACCTAGAGAAAGAGCAACTAACCTTGTTTGTCAAGGGCCTTTTAGGAGGTTTGTAACTTTTCTGAGAAAGCAAGAAAAGTATAACCACCAAGAGAAAAACCTCGATAAATAAATGTCCTTCAAAACATAAGGTAAAAACAGAGAAAATTAATTAATCAATTGCATTCATAATAATCATTCATAAAGTAAAAGGCAAAAGATATTGAAGTACAGAACATGAAAAATTACCACCGATATTGAATCCAAAAACTACAGCTCGTGTAGAAGGAGCATCTAAAGCATAAGTCACCCAATCAATCGTAGTGTTCACGAAATTGAGAACAGTTGAAGCCATCATTAACTAAATATATCAATCAAATAAGCAATGATGCTTTCAAAATCACTCATGCATGCGCATTTCCGCTATTCAAAATTTCACGAAATGATTAAATCATAGATGATAACGTGAATCCTGCAAAGTATACGAAAATCAAACATAAACATTATAAATAACACGTGGAATCGATGAATCATCGATTTTCAATTTTCAATTTTCAATCAGAATTTAAAAGTTATCTTAAAAGCAGAAACTGTGAAAAAGTGCGTTTCGAGGATCCGAAAGAGTAAACGACGATGGAAAATAGAAATTGAATGAATGAAGTAAAACGACATGACGTACCTTGCGATTGAGAGAGGAAAACGGCGAGAGTTATCTAATGATCGAAGCGATGTGAGATTTGGAATCAGATGAGAAATTGCTATATACACCTCACGGAAGGAGTAGGGGTGTTGGTATTGAGGGGGTTGAGAAATGGTGATTGATTGATCGGCGTTTTGCTTGGCAATGTTCAGCTTCGCTTCTTTTTTCGTCTTTTTCTTAATGGCTTTCTTTTTTTATTAATTACTTTTCAACATAGTTTTAAAAATATTATTTAGTCCGTTAAATTATTTACATTAATTGACAGAACATGTATTATATATATATATAAATTAAATTCTTCCGACAAATATTTTATATTTTTTCTTTTTTTAGTATCAGAACAATCCAATACATATTCAAGAATTTTTTAATATATATTTTATATCTTGATTAGGTAATTAAATTCAATTGTTGTAGAATTTTAATAAAAAATGAATTTATTTAAAATAAACTAAATTTAAATTTTAATTGAAGAATTATTTGATCAACGAATTCTAAATTAGGAAAATGGTTTCATGTTTTTTTTACTCAGAAACATTTGCTTAGGAAAATATTAGTAAAAAGAAAACTTCGGGAATTATATTAATGAGAGAATTAAATCGAGAGCTATAAAGGAAAATGTATACCATTTAATTTCCTAATTGAATCCAAAAGTGCACTATCAATTCAATCAATATTGCATTAATAATATATTGAAAAAAGAAACATAACGGCAAAACATTTAATGACAAATTATATGCATGTCTACTGTAACAGAAATTACTTCATTTGTTTTTCTATATTATTTTTGAATTTTTTTGGTGAACACAATTCTTTTAATTAGC